>CM064512.1:59479319-59714319 GCA_032716605.1 Paralithodes platypus | reverse complement strand
TAGGGGAGAAAGCTGACGCTACTTTGTAGGGGATGCTTGTAGGATATGCCATGCCAAAATTGGGGGAAATTTGGAAAAAATTCAGTGAGTTAATACTTTTTTGTGAAATTCTGCGCTCACGTACGCACGTACATAGAGAGCTGATTTTCTCATCGAGTCAACGTTACACCATGACGGTACATGTGGCAAAAGGCCAGCAATGAGTCTCTTATAGAAGCTGAGATAAAAATCATCCTGGAGTCTCTCCTTACATAGTTTTTGTTTTATTATGTTTAGCTCTGCTCGGTTCATATTCATACGAACCTTACTGCTTGATATTTCACATCCATATGTAATTATTTGTTTTATTTCTTATGTAAATTTTCATTTATTTTAGATTCACTGAAGATGGAGACTGTTTTCTCCGAAACGTTTGGTAACCAATAAAGATAAGATGTTCGCTACTATGCTGGTTCTCCTTTTCTTTGTGAGACTTCGATTCCCAAGAGGAAGCTCCATTGCAGAAATTATATATATATATACAATATTATTTTATGATTGGAAGTAATATAATGTCCTATATCATTAACTAATTAGCTCCACTCATATGTTATACCGGTACCTATTAGCAACATTCATTACCGTAAGAATTACATAGGAATGAGGAAGTAAGAGAGTGGTGTGGTGTGGATGTGGATATGCTGGAAAGTGTGAAAAGGAACACCTAGAAAGGGTTCATAGTAGGGTCATTTGCTTGGAATCCGTGACCATTTTGTTCCTACCTTTTTCTCTCGATAGATTTGACAACCTGAACCATTTTAAAGGAAAATTAGCTCCTATGCCCCTCTGAAAAATGACGGCTAACTCTGCTAGAGCCCAATATTCAAAATGGCCGCCAATGCCATCTTGAAAAACATGAAATGTAATATCTTTGGCATCAGATGAGCTACAAGGACGAATGAGGTGTCCTTTTTCACTAATTCCGGCATTACAAATCCACTGTAATGGTTATTGTATTGTTATTGTATTTATTATACTAATTGTACATACTAATCTGCCACTACACTGTCACTACATGATCCACTGTATGAGCCACTATGAGAATCACTGTCCTCACTTTCGCTGCTATCATCACTGTTGTTCTCTGCCTGCGGATTTGTAGGTAGTGGTATGGATGGGGGAAGTGGGGGCTGGGTTGAACGGACAGGCAGACATAGGCCATTTACAAGATGCCATCCATGGCCGATCGGTGAGGGGTGACTTTGGAGCTGGTAATGCTTTTGCAAATATGCAAGATAGTTTGCACGCTCCAAGTGTGGACGGAGACTGTCCAAGTCAGGCACAAGTCGGATAGTGCTTTTTTTCTTCTGAGCTCTCCACTTCGCTGCCCTCGCATCTCCCAGGGTCTTGCTTTTGGTATCACCATAGACATATCGAATGACAAACTGCTCTAAATCACTGATGACCTGTTCTGTGACTAGGGGCTGTGTGTACCACATGCTGCTAGCAGGTCGTGTGGCTCTTTAGACTTCTCCAGACGATCTGCGATGAGTTTCTTGCTTGCTCCATAGAATCCAGAGTTGTGGTCACACCCAGTGAGGACATGAAGTGGTATGATGGATGCAGCCATTGCCTCACTGCACAAACATCGGGCATCAATAAGCTGACGTTTGCGTTTCACACACAGGATTCCTGTTGTCTTCTGAGCAACATATGCCACTTGCAAGTAGTTGTCTGTGTCCTCTGTGTCAAGAACGACAGCTGCTGTGTAACTGTCTGACCGGAGCACACTATATATGGTGAGCATTGCCGTATCTGCCTCTGCATGGGAGCATGTGAGCTCTGGCACAAGCTTGCCTGTGGTGAGATTCTTTGCAGTGCTGCCAACTACACAGTAGATGATCTCGGTGCTAGTTGTTGCTGCTGTTCTCTGGAATTCCGTTTGAAGAAATGCCTGAAGGCGGATTTTGTTCTCAGGTTTACCCAGGAGAGCATGGAAAACTTTACTAGAAGGAAATTTATCTTCTGTCTTCATGAAGACATTGCTGATTGGCAGGTTTTTTTTGCGCAGTATTCTCTCACTGTCCTTGATCATGTAATTCTGATCATATGAATCATTGACGCAAATGATGCGCTCAGCATGCTTGTGTCTCGTTAGAACGAAGTGCACCAACTTCTCTGCGTAATCTCCCCAGGTATACTTGGTACCGTCTCCCTTCTCTCTGTCTTCAATGGTAGGAGTTGTTAGGCGCCAGATGAGGCCCATATCAATAATAGACGTGTATACATCAGGCTCTGGAATGACAGTCATAGTTAGTTTTTGTTGAAGCTTGCTTTTCTGTGCCTTACGGGTGGTTCCATTGACGTTGAATATGGAAAGGCACTCGGCTGTAACACGATGCTGCAAGACTTCTTGAAGTTTGAGGGCACCACTCGTTTCAACCAGTCCGAGAACAGAGGCCAAGGCATTACGCTCCATTTCCTCAGTCTTTCCCTTCAGGTTCTCACCATCTGCTTTCTTCAATTCCTGAGTTGAAAAGTTCAAACGCTTACTACGGGGAACTCTGTCGTTGAGAGACTTGGTCTTGGAATACACTCTCTCATTCAAGAACTGCTTCAGTTTGCTTGTGCCATCCTCCTTTGCCGATTTCAAGTCGGCAGCATGAGCACGTAGACAGGATGATCACCAACAATTATTGCAAAAGGCATATTTTTTTCTTCGATTGATTTTGCAAGCTTACACATCACATCATTGAGAATTGTCTTACTGGGTGGGTTGGGATAGGTCATTTGGTATATTGCTCGACTCTTCTCATCTGCATTTGACATGCTGGCGTGAAACCCTGAAAACCCAGGCACAGTCTGTTCTTCTGGCTTAGGTCTCGTTCGGTCATCTTGCGCCCTGGCCAATGCATGGATCACACCACGAATTCTTTGCACCGATGTGTCAGGAGGAGGAGTACTTTGATCAGCTGGTGGCTTCCTGAGAGGTGGTTCCCCACGCTTCACTGTCTTGTATGGGTTGACTTTTTGCATTTCACTTCCGAGCTCTTTGAGAGTTGTCGAGAGGTTTGATGCAAAGTTGGCACCGGGAACTGGTCTATCCTCGTGATTCTCGGAAGGAAGTTCTGTATCAAATGATTCTGGCTGCACAAACATGACATTAGTGCGGTGTGACTGGCCAGCACCGGTCAGTGTGTCGCTCTTGAAGTCATCGTTGTCGACTATAGCGATAGCAGGCTTACCCTCAGCTAGTTCGAATGGGCAATCAGATGAGCACTTGAGGTCATTGACCACCCAAAAATCCCGCAGCATAAGTACGTCATTGTAACTGATGCCCAGTCCATCTTTGTGCATTATGTCGACTATCTCCCTACTCTTGGTCAGTCCATGTAGCAAGACAGAGAGATTTATCTCAAATGCAGTGCGTTTTTCAGTGATATAGCTTGTGAGGATAGATGCAATCGATCGGACGGATGGACTGTCATCAATTGCAGACTTATTTGGGTGTTTCAGCCATGTGAGCAGCTTCAGCAGGAGCTCACTGAGGTCATCTTCTCACTCGTGTATATATGGGAGCCAGGGAATAGTATTTGTCCTGATGACTTGCTCTTTGAGTCGTGCCGCAACATTCATCACCAACTGATCATTGCTGACACCCAATGAAGATATTGCCACCTCGATGTATGTACCTGGTGCTGCTGTATCATATACCAGTTAACTCACATTCTTTTGAATGCGTTCATGAAATCCGATGTCTTCCCCAAATTCATTGACGAGAATTTCCTTTAAGTAGCTGGATTTTACTACTGAGTTATGTCCGTGATTTGAGATAATACGTTTATAGTCCTGCAGCAGGCCTTGCAGTGTGCGAATTTCATGGTCTTTGAAGATGACTTGATGAATATGATGAAAGAAGAGAGCTTGGGCCTATCGGAGGTTTACACGCTGCAGATGTTGAGTGCTTTCATCTGAAAGGGGCTTGTGGTCGCTTACATATTTGCGCCAGCACGCACGATGGTAGCGGATTTCCAACCCAAATGCTGTTTGACTATCTGGGATGGATGCAATCAGAGTGTCAAGTCTCAATCTCATGATCTCATCTTCCAGACGGACACTATGTAACTTGAATTTAGTCCAGGCATCTACTGTTGATAGGAGTAAAATCTGCTTGTCACGATCACTACTCTTGTATGCCCCTTTCATGCACCACACACATAGAGTCTTATCGTGAAGGACACCCATACTGGAGCGGAGCCTTTTAGGTGCACTGGCCTCTGGGGAAGGGTCTTGTTGATCTGATGCTTCATCTCTTTCAAGACGTTCCTCGGATTTGTGTTTGCGTTTTTCGGCTTGAGAGAGCTTGCGCTTGCTGGATAATGATGCGTAACAAATGCTATGCATGTGGTGACCATTTGGTCCCTTCTCCCAATCCACATTTTCATGTATATGTTGAAACTTATCAAGTTCTTTCCATTGTAAAGACTTTTCCCGGATGGATTCCCACTTCTCAGGTGTAATGTTTTCCAAACGATCATCTGCGGTACATCACTTACCACAGAGTAAAATGCACTCGTATTCATTTAATGTCTTGTCTGGTAACTCTTCACTCTCTCTTCTAGTATCCATTATTTCGGTCACTTCACAAGTCGGCGATTTTCATCAGATGGGCATGCGATCCATCTGAAACAGTAAAAAAGTAATATTAGATATACACCGCAGGCAGAGAACAACAGTGATGATAGCAGCGAAAGTGAGGACAGTGATTCTGATAGTGGCTCATACAGTGAATCATGTAGTGACAGTGAAGTGGCAGATTAGTATGTACAATTAGTATAATACAATACAATAACAATACAATATACAATACAATACAATACAATAACCATTCCAGTGGATTTGTAATGCCAGAATTAGTGAAAAAGGACACCTCATTCGTCCTTGTAGCTCATCTGATGCCAGAGATATTACATTTCATGTTTTTCAAGATGGCGTTGGTGGCCATTTTGAATATGGGGCTCTAGCAGAGTTAGCCGTCATTTTTCAGAGGGGCATAGGAGCTAATTTTCCTTTAAAATGGTTCAGGTGTTCAAATCCATCGAGAGAAAAAGGTAGGAACAAAATGGTCACGGATTCCAAGCAAATGACCCTACTATCAGCCAAGAGGTAACAGAAAAAGACACAACCCCAACTTCACACCAGAAATTCAAAACCTCATCAGACAACGCGACACACTGAAACACTCCCCAGCACCCCACACACAAGACATCACACAACAAATTCAAGCACTCAACACCCAAACTAACAACAAAATACAAGAACAACAAAAACTAAATTGGAATAACTTCCTACAAACACTTGATCACAAAACAAACCCCAAAAATCTCTACAAAACACTAAACAGCATCACACTTTCCAACAGCAACTCAACACAATCACATGCTGCAATCACAACAACAGACTCTACTCCTTCATGTAAACAACAAGCAAACACTCTCATCAATCACTTCTCACATGTCAGCCACCTAAAACCTCACAAAGACGACCGACGTGTCATCCGACGTAAGAGATAATTCCCCACAGACCCTGACTATACACGCTTCACCAATCACTAGACAAATCATATCATCAACAATCTCAAGCACTCACCCGCCTGTGGCCTAGACAACATAAGCAACATACACCTCAGACACCTGGGACCACAAGGCATACAAGCACTCACTAACATATCAAACTACAGCTATTCACACAACACAATACCAGACATTTGGAAGCATGGTATCATCACATTCCCCAAACCCAACAAAGACCCCACGCTACCCTCCTCGCACCGCCCCATCACACTCCTTTGCTCCCCCTCCAAAGTCATGGAACGCCTAGTATTACAACTAATTACACCCGACCTACCCCTAGCTCCAACACAACATGGCTTTAGGCCACTGCACTCCACAAACACTCTTCTCACAGACCTTACACAAAGAGCTTTTGACGGCATCAACTCAGATAGACCACCACACAGATCACTATTAGCCACACTCGACATTAGTAAAGCCTTCGATGCCATCCCCCGCCACAACCTAACAAACAAAATCTACAACACAAACATGCACAATAACACAAAAAGGTGGCTGGCCAACTTCTTAGCAGGCAGATGTGCACACGTATCTTTTACCGGTCAGTCATCTAAAATCAGAAACTTTCCAAACGGAGTCCCACAAGGATCCGTCCTATCGCCCGCACTCTTCAATCTGTACTGCACGATATAACTACACCCAATACGCCCCAAATAAACTTAGCCTCCTATGCAGATGACATAACACTCACATGCACACACCATGACCCAAAAAGAGCAACAGATCTCCTTCAACCCTATCTCAACACACTACATGGCTGATGCACTACAAACAGACTTAATCTAGCCCCAGCCAAAACCACCGCAACCCTGCTCACAAGCTGGACAGGAGAACACGAATACATCCCTCAACTCACCATAAACAACACACCCCTAACACATACACACACACCCAAAATCCTAGGAGTAACATATGATACTCATATGACATTCAAACAGCACATCACAAACATTAAAAAGAAACTGACACCCAGACTTAACGCCCTCAGGTCACTTGCTCACACAAAATTTGGACACAACAAAGAAACTACCGCCACAGTATATAAACAATACATAAGATCAGTGATGGAATACGCAAGCCCAGCCTGGGCTTCTAACCTAGCTGAAACACATCATAAGACCTTACAGACTATTCAAAACAAAGCCCTGAAGATCATTACAGGCTGCACAGCTACTGCACCCACAGACCACCTACATCAAGAAACCAAAATCCTCAAAGTCAAAGACCATCTGGACATGAGAGGCACTCAATTCCTGGCAGCAGCCTCCATGAACCAAGACCACCCACTAAACTACATGGCAACACACCCAGACACCAAGAAATATCAAAACAACACCCAGCACACGGTATCACACACAATTATTGTCCTCTCTCCCTCCCTGCCCACCCCGAACCAACTTCCAGAAGCACATCCATACTCGTATCTCTCGCCGATCCATCCACTCACTCACAGACAACACACAGCTGCATGCACGACCTCCCGAAATCCATCCTTCCGAATCCTCCCTCCCTCGCGAGGACAGAGTCCACCTGGCCAGGCTGAGATGCGGACACCATCCAGCTCTCCTGAGCTATCAGAAGAGACTGGATGACTCCGTTGTCGACGCCTGCCCGGGATGTAACACAGCACCCCATACCATTAAACACATCATAGAAGACTGCATTTCACACAACCACTTGCGCCAACAACACAATCTACACTCAGTGAGAGCTCTGTGGGAAAGCCCGATCGTGGCCGTGGCCTTCCTCAGGGACTCGGAGCTGTTCGGCCAGGCAGCTTAGGGAACAACAATAACAACAACAACATATATCAGCCATGTGGGACGTATCGGGAGCGAGAGAATGGGAGTGTACAAAAGTGAGGTGGAAGGACAGAGAGGGAGAGGGACGCCGAGAGTGAGGTAAAGGATGGAGTTAAGAGGTATGTGAGTGAAAGTAGTACTGGTTGGGAGAAGGGGCGTCGGCTGACAGGAGACAGAGATGCATGGGACGATTCATTCGTGGCCACCCCTTCAGGGATCATGGCATCTGGCAATAAGTAGATAGATAAATAGATCATTCAGCCAAAGCCGAATAAACAGGAGCTAATTTTTAGTGTGCACGTATCTTAACTTAACCATGCCACCTCAACTAATTGACTTTTTCAACCAGTCGATCTCAACCAGTGCCGAACAACAGTCCTGTCTTAAATTAATCTCACACAACCCAAGCATGTCAACTCACCCAATAGACCATTTCTTGAACTACATTATCATATTACTTTACGCTCCACTTATGATTAGTATTACATCATTATTTAGCCATATATATATATATATATATATATATATATATATAAATGTCTGAAGAGACAATAATCATGAATGAGGTCCTTTACAACTAATCTAACATTAATTAGGCACATTATCATATATCATAATCACTCCATAATAGTGGATAATTATCGGGCTACTGTTATATTGGTCATCACAGCCGAGCATATGTGGTTATGAATTTACTTAAGGAGGAGGTGGTTGATTTTTCTGGACCCCATTCTCCCTCATGTTTCGATTATTAGTTTTGAAATGTTAAGACGTTCTTTCTGTTTGTTTGGCGATTTTGAGACCATTTGCCCCATTTCTTTGTCAATATAAAGGCCTTTCGTGCCATTTTGGTGTCGAATCTTTCCTGGCTAGCGTTAGCGAGCCTGTAATTTTAGAAGAAATCCTCCTTCGGCCGGGACATTTAAAAAAACAAAACATTTACACATTTATCTTGAAAAGAGGTCTAGGATATTTGTTTTAAGCTTGATGGAAGTCTAGCGAGGAAGCTAGATAATATATCATTAGACAAATATATAGACCAAACAAAAAACAAGCATTACATCCTTAACAAAAGTAAATGGCGTTGTCAATACCTGTCCAGAAGGACGAAGCTGCGGATCATCAAGACACTGGTGATCCCTGATATAAGACACTGGTACTCCCTGGCTTATTATATTGATGTAAGACATAAACAATTAACATTGAGTTGAAGACACGCATCAATTCCTTTGGTACTAAATGTCTTCGCTAGCACGATTATGTATCAAATCACCGACGACTCCGTGAAACTCCAGAAGTCATGAGTGTAAACTATGAAGCAAATCAAACAAAATGCAGTTAATAATGAATAATTTTAGATGTCAAGACCGTCCTCTACCACCCCACACACACACTAAATCAATCAAAATGAATGTCGTTAATACAATATAAATACAAACTATTAATACGAAATGCTCCAGCATTAACTCCAATTAAACTATCGAATTATCACTCTACAAACTAACCAAATTATAAAAGACAAAACCCACTAAGCAACTGATCTAAAGCTATATTAAGAGGCAAGGTAAACAAATAGTTTTACTTTTGGGACACAAACATTCCTGGACCTGGTAGACAGACAGATAAGTCAAGGGGAAATGACATGATTTGGGACCAGTGCAATTTGCTGATGGAAACGAAAGGAAAAAGAAAGACAAATTTACAAGAACAATAAAGCAAAGTATATAAATACTTGAAATATAATAGAACATAAGGGTAAATGGTCGAAATTGAAGTAGAGAAAGAGGAATGGTATATTGAAAATTAGTAATAGTTACTCAATATTAATGACCGACAGATATTTTAAGTCAAGAACAAATAAAAAATAAAATATAATGTATACAGCAACACAAATGAATACAAATATGTGCGAGTGTTGTACTCTATGTACAGAATACTGGCTGGAAACGAAACAGAAACGGATAAGGGTTGATTTTTTTTTTTTTTTTTCGTTTCAATTGTTACTAAGAGCTGGAGACCTTTACAACTGATGTTTTAAGCACGCACAAGTAACAAGAGTCAAGGTGTATGAGAGAGAGAGCGAGAGAGAATCGACCACACGCACGAAAACATCTCAAATCAGGCAATGTCTAAGTGGAAATTGTTGTCTCTAGTTCCCCAGTCTTAAAAGAGGAAGGCAAGTGGCAAGTATTTATCATTTACGACACAGTTGGAACTCTGAATTGGTTAAACTAATTATCTTCGCCAAGTGAAATGTGTGGAGATAGTGATAGTAATTATATGTCGGTTTGTCCAAGGATTTTCAAATAATCTGAAAGACGTATTTAGGCTAGATAAAATTGACGAGTACCTTCATTTGATATCAAAATAAAAAAAAATCATTATTCGGACAACATCCAATGGCTACGTACGTCCCCATAATAACGCCTCCGAAATAATGATAAATATGTTGGTGTATCGATCTTCATGATATTTATTGGTACACCTATTAGTTACCTTAGGACTTCAGGAATGATGATTGTGGATGCTGTATGTAATGGATATGGATGAATGGTAAATGTATGGATGAATGGCAAATGAATGGATGAATGGTAAATGCATTAATCAATAGTAAGTGTATGGATTAATGGTAAATATATGGATGAACGGTAAATGTATGAATGAATAGTAAATGTTTAAATTAATGGTAAATGTATGTATCTATGTATGGCAACTTAATGTTTGAAAGACGAACTAATAACTGAACAGTAAATTAATGAATGATACATGAATGCATGGTAAATGTATGAATTAATGGTAAACGTATGAATTTATGGTAAACTAATAAATTATATGTGTATGAATGAATGGTAAGTGTATACTGTACAGGGTGAGCGAATGATAAAGTAATGAAATGCATGGTGAATGAATGAATAATGAAAGGATGGTCATTTATGTACAGTGAATGAGGGATGGGGATTGTTGAATCAATAAATGTTTAAACAAAGAACACGATAAAATCTAAATATAGAGTGTGAAGTGATCAGTGTCGTTAGTATTATGGTGTATGTGTGTGTGTATCACTGCCCAGGATAATATCAACACCAAAATGGCACGAAAGGTTTAAAAATTGACAGAAATGGGGCGAAAAATCTTACAATCGCTAAGCTAATGGGGCGAACGTCTTGGAAGGTCAAAACTAATGAGGCTAAGCACATCGGATACAGTGGTCCAATAAAAACCTTGAGTGAAAATCAGCCCACATAAGGAAAGGATGGTTCAGAGAGAGAGAGAGAGAGAGAGAGAGAGAGAGAGAGAGAGAGAGAGAGAGAGAGAGAGAGATTTACATAGATTTACATAGATACACTGGCCACACAGATCTTACGATCCCTACGAGGTGACCAGGACTTAATCCTAATAGAGATAGCAACCCTAAGAGAAAGTGGAAGGAAAGGATAGCAAAGATGAAGGCTCTCTCCCCACCCTCCGCTCCCTCCGGCAATATGCTGTACATGAAAATAGTTAGAAGTGAATAACCTTGCAGGGCTTGGAAATCGCCTGAAGGAATTTATAGTATAGTTAGAAATGGAAAGGAAAAGGCATGCACACTTTCACTTTTTTTTATTTTTATTTTTTTCCCTTTTCCAACTGAAAACGTTTTCATTTCCGCCAGGTTCTCTTATCAGTGATCAGCTTCTACTGCAGACCAACTTTTCTGTGATATGTGTCTAACCTTTTTTTAAATGTGTATATCGAGTCACTGTCAATAACTTCATTAGGGAGCTTATTCCACTCATTAATAATACTGAGAGAGAGAGAGAGAGAGAGAGAGAGAGAGAGAGAGAGAGAGAGAGAGAGAGAGAGAGAGAGAGAGAGAGAGAGAGAGAGAGAGAGAGAGAGAGAGAGAGAGATGCGGAGGCGTAAAGAAAACGTGTAGCTATGAATGAGTAACAAACTACAACAGAAAACAGAGCCTCCAACATGGGCTTGTATACAGGAGAGGTTTGAGAACAGTCAAATAAACAAAGGACGACGGTAAACAATATTGATATAAGATTTGCTGACCAACATATATGACAAACACACGAATACAGATGGTTAGTAACGAACACAGAGAAATACTTGAATCAATGTTGAAGTTCAAGCAAGCAATTTTGTGCGTAGAATACCGGTGGCTGCAGGAAGATTACATATATATATATATATATATATAACGTAATTTTGTATAACTAAACACAAAACAAAGTAAATCTAATAGTGTAAACGAAACAAATTAATGACAAACTTACACAAAACAAATTATGCAATAACAGTTGTGAAAGTATATTTAAATGTACTGTAAATATAAGTACAATACGAAATACAAATAATATACTTATTACAGATTAGACTGTTGTGGTTCCCTAGCTTAATATGGAACAATCATAGCCAACTGTTGTGACAACATTACTAGACGTTCATATGGTTGTTATTATGTACTCGGTGTGTGTATTTACCTAATTGTATTGTATTTACCTAATTGTATTTTACAGGATTGAGATTACTCTCGTAGTGTCCCGTTAGCCTTTAACTTATCATAATTTACTTTAAAAGCTTGAATACTTTGTGCACACACTAGGTCGTTTGGTAACTTATTCCACTTCTCAACCATTCTATCTGGAAAACCAAACTTCCTAACATCCTTCCTAGCTCTCCTCCTCAACAGTTTATAGTCATGTCCTCTCGTCCTCCCCACCGCTGGCCAAACAAAATTTGTTTGATCAATATATTCCTTTCCGTGAACACACCTAAATAAAGCTATCATGTCTCCCCTCTCCCTTCTCTGTTGAAGTGAGGGAATCCCCAGGTGACACAGCCGGTCTTCATATTGTAAGTTTTTTAACCCTGGCACCCATCTTGTGATCACACGCTGAATTTTCTCTAGCTTACTTATGTGTTTTTTCATATGTGGATTCCATACAACCGCTGCATACTCCAGGCTAGGCCTTAAAAACTGTGTTATTAATATCTTCACCATGTCTTCATTTAGGAATTTAAACGCTACCCTAATATTAGCCCACCACGAATATGCCTTATTTACCAAGTTATTGATATGGTCACCAGGATCTAACCTCCTGTTCACTACAACTCCTAAGTCTTTTTCCTTCTCTGACTTTTCCAACCTTACATCGCCCATACTGTACTCCCCATGGGGTCTTCCCTGTCCGTCTCCCATCTCCATCACGTGGCATTTATCAATGTTGAACTCCATTTTCCACATTCGGCTCCATTGATACAGCTTATTGATGTCCTCCTGGAGCATTTTACAGCAATTGTTATCAACCACTTTCCTTACTAATTTTGCGTCATCGGCGAACATGTTAATATAGCTGCTAATTCCAAGAGGCAGATCATTTATAAAAATTAAAAACATCAATGGGGCCAACACTGAGCCCTGGGGCACTCCACTTATCACATCACTCCATGATGCATATTTCCCTCTAATGATGGTTCTCATTTTCCTCCCGGTTAAGAAATCCTTCATCCATTTTAAGAGTCCACCGGTGATTCCTCCACACATTTCAAGTTTATATAGAAGCCTTTTATGGGGTACTTTATCAAAAGCTTTTTTGAAATCTAAAAATACACAATCTGCCCATCCGTCTCGTTCTTGCATAATTTCAATCACTCTATCATAGAAGCTCAGCAAATTTGACACACATGACCTATTCGACCTAAAACCAAACTGACAATCCGATAGTAAATGGTTCTCCTCGAGGTGACAAACCCAAAATTTCCTGATCAATTTCTCAAGCAGTTTTACTACAACACTAGTCAAAGACACGGGTCTGTAGTTATTTGCATCTTCTTTCGGTCCTTTCTTGTATATCGGTACAATATCAGCAGCCTTCCACACCTCGGGTAGCTTGGTTTGGGACAAAGATTTTTTAAAAATCTCTGTTATGGGAAAGCTTAGTTCCTCTGCACATTCACTCAACATCCACCCAGAAATCTGATCTGGCCCCATAGCCTTTCTTTTATTTAGGTCTAACATGCAGTCCCTTACTTCATCCCTTTTTATAATAATATCTTTCATGGGCATGACTGGTCTCTGTATTGGATTCTTATAAGCATCATCACCATCATTATTTTCTTGAACAAACACCGATCGAAATTTTGCATTAAAAACCTCACTCATTTTTTCCTCCTCCTCAAATATTTCTCCATTGTGAACGATCCTTTGGATCTTTTCCTTCACTTTAGTTCTCTTATTTATGAATCCATATAATATGTTGGGATCATCTTTGCTCTTCATAACCACCCCTCTCTCAAATGCTTCTCCTCCTGTCTCCTCACTTTGGTGTAGTTATTTCTTGCTAGTTTATACCTCTCGTAAGATTGATCACTCTTGTGTCTTCTATAACGTTTCCATAACCTATCACGTTCAACTTTAGCTTTATAACATCTAGCACCAAACCAATCATTCTTTGTTTTAGGAAAATCCTTGGCTATTGGTATGTATTTGTCAGCACCTTGTTTGCATATGTCACAGAAGGCTTCGTATTGCTCATTAATATCATATTTATTCAATACTTTATCCTCCCAATTAGTGTTTTGGAAAAACTCTCGCAATTTGTTGTATCTTCCTCTAGGATAATCCAGCCGGTCTTTCTTGAACTCCTCTTTACTTGGTAATAAGTCATACTTTAATATAAAATTAAAGTCTAATACGACATGATCACTTTTACCTACTGGTGGTTTATAACTTACCTCAAATATCTCATTGGCACATCTCGTAAAAACCAGATCTAATAATGAAGGAGTATCACTCCCTCTCACCCTTGTTGGCTCTTCTATGTGTTGATGCAACAGGTATGTTGTCATCAACTCTAGTAGTCTACATCCCCAACTGTTCTCTCTCTCAGGACACTCTAAAGTTGACCAATCAATATTCCCACTGTTGAAGTCTCCGGTAATAATAATAATTTTGTTCCTATCTTCTGCCTCCTTGATAATATACTCCAGATTTATTAAAGTTTCATTCAGCATTGCTTCGTGTTCCTCACTGGTCCAGGCTGCAGTTCGTGGCGGCACATACACATTTACTATTATAATTCCTTCGTTACCTCTCACTATTTCTATTGCTACTATTTCTGAAGCAGAACCCACCTCTTTCATCTGCAACTCCTTTACCTTAAGCTCCCTCCTTGTGAATATCAAGACCCCTCCTCCCATTCTCCCAACTCTATCCCTCCTCCATACATTATAATTTTCACCTGAGAGTATTTCATTTCTTATTTGAGAATTTAATTTGGTTTCTGTTAAACATAGAACATGTGGCTTGTTTATATTAATAACATCTTTTATTTCAAGAATTTTTGATAATAACCCATCTACATTGGTGTAAATTACATGTAAAAATTCATTCCCTGTCAACCCAGTTATACCTCCTCTTCCCCCGTTTGCTCCTGGGATGGTTTGTCTTTTTTTATGTACCATTTCCGTATTTGCAGACCTACGACCCGGAAGAAAAAAAGATTCCTTCTCTTCCTCAGTTCGTTCATCATTTCTTTTATTTGCTTCTTCAAACTTAGCTTTCAGTAATTCTCTATCCTCTTTAGAAAGGTCTCTTCTCACTTTAATAGACTTAAAAGCTTCTACATCATTTAACTTTTGACCATTTTTAAGTATGGTTTCCGCCATCTGACTATTCATTAGCGTAATTTTAATTGGTCTGTTCTTTCCCTTTTCGTACTTACCAATTCTTCTATATTCCATTATCTCAATTTCCTGACCATCCTCTTCAAGTAAATGCTTCATTGTGTTCCTTATACAATTTAGCTCACCTCTGTCCCTTTCTATCCTCGATTTTATATCTTTTTCTGTGTGGCCAAATATTATCACTGATTTGTTTTTGTCCACTGTGTCACGAAGCAATTTCTCATTTCTCCGAATAACATTCTTCACCTCCACATCGAGTTTACTTTCCTTTGTCACCAACGCTAATTCGTTTTGAACTTGTTTTTCTTTGACAACAATCTCTGCAAAGCTTCGTTTTATTTCCTCCTTACAAATCTCTACTGTTTCATTTGTTTTGGCTATGTTTTGTATTAACTCACTGTTTCTGTCTTGAATCTCGTCATGAGCTGTCTTCATCTTCACTACTTCCTTTCGTACTTCCTCTATCACCTCTTTACTCTTCACCTCCTCCATGAATTTGTACTGTTCTTCCTGCCTAGCTTCTAGTGAATTTAGCAAAGCCCTAATTTCCCTACACTCCTCTCCCCTTTCCTTATCTTTTAATTCCAAGCTGCTATTTTTTTCCACTATCATGAAAGTTCAGTTTCCAGTACCGAATTTCGTTGCTTCACATTGTCAAGATCGAGCTCCAAATTTGACAAGGTCTGTTTCAATATCACTGTCTCTTCTTTAGCTGCCTTCCACTCCTCCTCCAATTTGGCAATTCGAGCCCTCATTGTTGCTAGCTCACTCGACTCATCACCCTCCGAAACTCTGACCGAACCCTGAACCTTGGACCGTAATTTTCTCTCCTCCCTCAACATTTTGAATTTGCTTCACCGGCCGCCTACCGATATTCACCAAATAACCTAAGCGTGGCACAAAGTATATAATAGTAACATACCTTATTGATGTAAATGTTATGATTAATCACTTTACTTAAGTTTGTAGGACACTACTTATCTCAATCCCTGGAAAAAACACAATTATATGCGGAGCTCCAGGCCGACCGTCCTCCTCCTCTGCTGGCTGAACTGTGTGTGTGTGTGTGTGTCCTTTGAGGTTTGATGTTGTTTATTCATTTGTTGTTTTCTTAGCGTGTTCATTCTGTATTTGTGTGAGTGTGTATACGTAGGGCACGTGGTACCCGTCTTGCAACTCAATCCCACCCCTACTCTGTGCAACTCTCCAACCCAAGAGTGAAACGTTACTCTCAAACTTTCTTCTACTCAACAGCTGAGCTCTGGAACTCTCTCCCAGAATCAGTCTTTCCCTCTTCCTATGACTTAAATTGCTTCAAACTCCATGTGTCCAGGCATTTTGGCTCGAACGTCCCTTGATTTTGGCCCTGTCACTCTTTCAACTATGGGGGAGGCACTCGCTATAGGCAGTTATGCCTTTTGCCTCCCTCAATCACATAGAAAAAAAAAAAAAAAAAAAAAATGTGTGATTGAAAGTGTATTTGTGTATGCTTGGGTGTGTTACTTAATGCATACGCTCACGCACGACGCGCGCGCGCGCGTGTGTGTATAGAAGAAAACGCCAATAACAAAGACAATTTTAAATAATTAACACAATTATATAATTGATACCAACTGTAACCGACCAATGACATACATTACCAACTTGACGCAAACAATCCCGTGGTTGTCCCTTTCAGAATACATGACGTTATGTTCGTTCTATCGGGTTACCAGTAGACGATATTCTTTAGTTTATAATATATCTCGATTACTCAAAGGGATAACAATACTATGACAAACGTCTGAATAACATGAGTGTTTCATAAACTACATAAACTTGTATAATGTTAGCCAGAATATAAATGGTAAGGAGTCACCGTACTGAAGGGGTTAAGACTTTAAGAACGGATGGCGTGTTTATCATTAGCTTCACTCAGAGTAAAGATGTGAAGGAACTTTGTATATTGACTGTACAGGACAAATGTAAACAAAGGTGAAATATATAGAAACCGTATGGCAGATTTATGAACAAGATAGAGACTCAAACAATGCAGCAGATACTACAATATATAGAAACCGTATGACAGATTTATGAACAAGATAGAGACTCAAACAATGCAGCAGATACTACAATATATAGAAACCGTATGACAGATTTATGAACAAGATAGAGACTCAAACAATGCAGCAGATACTACAATATATAGAAACCGTATGACAGATTTATGAACAAGATAGAGACTCAAACAAAGCAGCAGATACTACAATTTTAATAACTAGGGTGTTTCCTTCACCCAAAACAAAGATTGGGAGGAACTTTTGCCTTTGACCGTACATAACAAAGGTTAGAAGTGGAGAACACGTATGACAGGTGTTGGTACACAACTAATACAAGACAACACAGGTCTCTGAACAGTCGCTTTCTTGGGGAAGATCTTTTGACAGTGTACAAGTAATATCGTGTAGCGAGATTAATTGAATACTTTATCCTCGACGTTGGTGCCCTAATCAGCAAACAAAGGATGATCTAATATTGAATTTATCCACAAATATTTATGCGGTACCACGATTGACGAAAGTTTATGGTATGGATTTTTTGTAGTGTAAAGAAAGATTATGACACAAATGGCCTCAATATGGCGCCCGTAGGTCAATCTATGGTGCTATAGGGCCTCTAGTATGTAATAAATACCCTTTTGCCATAGGTATTAGGCAATACAGTTACCATGTGATAAAAACAGACCACACACACACTCACCGGTGTGTGTGTTCAAATGCAAATGAAAATACCCTTTTGTCATCCATTCTGGTTCAAATGACGTCATGTGCACCAGATCCGAAGAGTTGATGGAGAAATATCGCAAGAAGATCCAGCACTACAAAAACAAGTCAAGGAATATCATCATCTCGGGCATTCTCCCCAAGATCGACGCACCTGACAAATTCTTCAAATTCTGACAAATTCTGTGCACAAATAGCCGACTAAAAAAATTTGTGTCTGAGGGAAGAAGTTGAATTCATCAACCTCTGGGACAACTTCTACAACCAGCCTACTCTGTTCCGCAAGGATGGCACTCATCTAAACCCTGTGGGTTCAGCACGCATGGGTCGTCTCCTACACGAAGCAGTCCGCAGCCATGGATCAAAAAACGCCATCCGAGAAGAAGCAGCAGTGACATAAATCATCCAACGCCAAGCAAAAAACAGAGGCAACCGAGGACCACCAGCGATAAGGACCGAAGACAGCGAGGACCGAGGACAACCTTGAACATAAATGTAGATCCGACAAGAACCAAAAATATTATTAAAGAGCGTTCCGTGAGTTCTAAAATAACAAATTTAAAGATTTTCTATGCAAACACTCGTAGCATACGCAATCAATTTTCAGATTTAGAGGAGCTAGTGTTTACAGAAAATTATGATGTGATTGGCATAACAGAATCTTGGCTCAATACAGAAGAGAGAGACTTTTTAGCAGAGTATTCACTTCCCGGTTATATAATGTTTGAGAAAAGCCGAATAAATCGAAATGGAGGTGGCGTTTTACTTTATATCAAAGAAAGTCTTAACCCTACACTCTTGTCAAAACCTCACATTGTGAACGTCGACACATCTTTTGTGCTAATAAAGAATAATAAAGGTACAAAAATAATACTTGCGTTAATATACAGACCTCCAGCTCAATCAGTGCACACTGACCGAGAAATTTACGAACAAATTGCAGATGTAAGTAACTCACAAGATACCGTAATTTTTGGCGACTTTAATTTACCTGTGACCAAGTGGGGCGATACTCTTACTTCACACTCCGGACATGACTTGAATATGAACTTGCAAGAGAGTTCGCTTTATCAATTTGTTCGAACGCCGACCCGTGGTAATAACGTTCTTGACATTGTACTTGCAACAAAAGAAGAATTAATAGAGAATTTGAATGTTGGTGATGAATTCAGTAACAGCGACCATCGTACGATAACTTTCACTTTAAAGTTTACTAGTAACGAACCAAATAGTAGCATCGAAAAAGTCCCTAATTTCAAGAAAGCAAGCTTCCAAAAACTTAGAGCTATGTTTAAAGAAACTGACTGGAGCTTTTTAATTAACTATAACGACATAAATACATCTTGAAAGTTATTCGAAACCACTTACCTAAAAGCAGTGCAAGACTGCATACCATCGAAAATACGGCGTCCAGGCCATAATAATAAGCCCAAATGGTGGAATAAAGATATTTCAAACTGCCTGCTTGCTAAAATATGTGCTAATGATAGATTAAAATCCTCACAAAATGACGAAGAACGGGTGAAATTTGTAGAGGTACGACGCAAAGCCAAAAAGTTAATTAAGCACAGTAAAAAGACCTTAGAGTTACATTTTGCGAATCAAAGTAAAACAAACCCGAAAGAATTCTATAGTTATATCAGAAAGAAAAAAGTAGTTACTTCAACTGTTGGACGGTTAGTCGATAACAATGGAGAATACACCAAAGACGAAGTACAAATGAGTAATGCCCTCAATACCTTCTTTGCATCAGTTTTTACAACAGAAGACCTCAGTGATATCCCTACACCATCGCCAATTCAGATTGATAATTCAGATGTTCTATGCAATATCACCGTTACAGAGAGAGAAGTATTGAATTGATTAGATAAACTCAAGGTAAATAAAACGCCTGGACCTGATACAATCTCGCCTAGAGTTCTAAAGGAAGCTAAGGATGAGCTCTCCAAACCACTGACATAACTATTCAATAAATCTTTGCAGTCTGGAACTATGCCTGATCAGTGGAAGCTAGCCAACGTAATACCGATATTCAAAAAAAGGCAACAAATCCCTACCCAGTAACTATCGTCCAATTAGCTTAACCTCAGTTGTATGTAAAATGCTAGAAACGGTCATACGAGACAGACTCGTAAATCACTTAGAGGAAAATAACATACTTAAAGATACTCAACACGGCTTTCGTAAAAAACGTTCCTGTTTAACAAACCTCTTAGACTTCTTCCACGATATCCTCAACCTCTACGATGAGAGTAAAGCTGTAGATATTATATACCTTGATTTTCAAAAGGCCTTTGACAAAGTTCCCCACAAACATTTACTGCTAAAACTAAAAGCGCATGGAATACAAGACGGTGTGTTGAAATGGATAGAAAATTGGCTCAGCAACAGAAAGCAAAGAGTAGTCATAAACGGTAAGGCATCTAACTGGACCAATATAAGTAGCAGGGTACCCCAGGGATCGATACTAGGACCAATTCTCTTTCTAATTTACATCAACGACATAGATGAGGGTCTCACCTGTACAATCTCAAAATTTGCTGACGATACAAAAATTGCAAATAGCGTACTCTCAAAAGAACAAGTTGACAATATGCAACACAATCTAGATAAATTGTCATTGTGGGCCCAAATTTGGCAAATGAGTTTCAATGCGGATAAATGTAAAGTACTACATATCGGATACCTAAATGAGAAAGCAAACTATTCGATGAATGGCACTCAGCTTAAGAATGTAAACAGAGAAACCGATCTGGGAGTAACAATATCGAGTAACCTAAAACCGAGTCAACAATGTTCAGAAGTTGTTAAGAAGGCAAACAAAATAATTGGCTTTATAGGCAGGTCATTTGAGCATAAATCCAAAGAAGTTATCCTAACCCTTTACAATTCCTTAGTCCGCCCTCTTCTGGAATACTGCGTTCAATCCTGGTGCCCTTATTACCAAAAAGATATAAACAAGCTAGAACGAGTTCAACGTAGAGTTACCAAAATGATACCTAGCCTAAAGAACAAACCATACGAAGAGCGTCTTAGAGAATTAAATCTATTTCCTTTAACCCAGCGCAGATTAAGAGGTGACTTAATTCAAGTGTTCAAAATCATCAAAGCCATCGACAATATGAACTGTAGTAAGTACTTCACTCTCGACCAATCTAATTACATGAGGGGAAACGGTGGCAAAATTATTGGTAAATCTTTTAACTCACACGAATCTAAGAATTTCTTCTTCAATCGAGTTGTCAACTTGTGGAGTGGGCTTCCCCGAAACGTTATAGACTGCATCACCGTTGATTCATTTAAACTCCGCCTAGACTAATATCTCGCATCAAACCCGCGACTGACTGCGTTTGTAAATGAATAACTTTATTTTATCCCCCCTCAGTTACTAACCCATCTGTCCTCTACTAACTTCGTAATCCTGCCACGGACATTAGTTCCAGGGCAGTAATTCCCTTTCCAATGTTCCCTTACCCACTCTAAACCACTGTTTGGACACTTGATCCTCAGTGTTTTGGAGGACAAGCAACCTAGAAGGGTCACTAGATCTGTTGTTGCTTGATTTCCTTTGTACTCCTTTGTACCGGTCGACATAAACACACACACAAACACATTCACACAATATTTCTCCGGTTGCGATACCTGTTTAAAAAATTACATTGAACCGCTTTTAGAAGAAAAAGAAGGATGATGGAGCTCTATTTATAGCTAGACCTGTCAAAGATCGGAACAGATTATTTACAAACAGTATAATTCCCCCCAATTCGTATATTATCGTCTGTCTGTTTATCTAGGCTATTATTACCTCTACGAAGACCCAATCTATTTTATCTTTACTTACGCGTTTGTCTGTCTGTTGTTCAAGCTTTGTATTTTTGTTTTGTTACTGATCAAGTAATGATCTCACCCAAATTAGATTACCTATGTGTGTCTCTATTAAACAAATACTTGCAAGTATGTATAGTCATTTAACTAAAAGGGTACCAGTTAAGATCAGTTTTGCCGGCTTAATTAATAACATACAATATATATTCGTTCAAGGTATATAGTGTTTTATTGTTGTTTATCATCCAGTGAATGTAGGATTTGCATTAGCTTACCCATTGTTCCAACAATCTTAAGATCTCTCCCCCCCCCCCCCACACACACACACTAGTGGAAAGGGCTATGAAGATGTGAGGATATCGACGTAAAAAGGCGAAAAGACGGAATTTTAAACAAACTAGGCTTTGGTTTTCATGAATTTGAAACAAATAAAATCCCAAATTTGGAAAAACCCATCCAAGTTATCCCAAAAGTTGGCTCGGGTTTTCCGATTTTGAAGAGTCCAAAAACACAGTAGCCAAATTTCGAAAGTTGGTTCGGGTTACCCAGACCTACCACCTAAGTCCACAATAAATCCTAAGGGGGGGGGGGGGTCTCAACCCATCATGGATCCATCCGCATCCCTAATTATGCCCTCTTGAAACATACACAAATCCTAGCCGAATGTTGCCTTGATTTCGTGCGATTTGCTTACTTTTGAGTAAACCAATTGGCCTTCGGTATGTTTGGGTAGTTTTAGGCATATCTAGGTATCCGCCTGCAGTCGTGTGTTTACGGTGAGGAACGGGTGACGTTCGAGTGTGGATCGATCCACATTCATCGTATTTTATGTCTTATTACTTCTCGTAAGTACAAACCTTGGCTCGAGTTTCCGTATTTAAGTACTATTAAAAGTGACAATGTTTTGTTTGTCCTTACCCATAATCACTCGTTAAACGTCTTAACTCCTCACTTTCCCTGAGCTTCAAACCTCTCCCCATTTGTGGTGCTTTTTCTGGGTAATGGGGCCGTATATTACCGATGTATAGGTTTTCTGGGTAATGGGGCCGTATATTACCGATGTATAGGTTTTGACAAAATGTATCTAGTAGAAATTATACAGAAACACCAGTTTTTTTAGAGTAAAACTAAAAAAAAAAAAAAAAAAAAAAAAAAAATAGCTAAAGTAATCTAGATTTTTACCGAAAATATATCAACGCTCATAAATATTTCAGAAACAAATATTCATAAATTATCATCACTGATAATCGAGGTAAACTCGGATACCACAGTCTCTAGCCTAGTCTGAACCCCTTATGTTTTCCTTTACGCAATTATAACAATCTGGATTATTTTTTGGATAGAACTTGCTTTCCAAAAAATAGTATATGTAGTTTTGTAGTTGATGTATAGGAAAATATAATAATAAATTCGTTTCCAGATATATACTTTTATAATTAAAAATAGGTGAAGTCGATGAATGTTTATAAGTGGACTAGAGAATATAACATCAGTGTGTAGGCCTACGTATGAGACACCATTACGGTCATTTCCTATCAATTTCTTTAAGTCGATTTAATTCACTGATCTATTTTATAAAGTTTGTGATTTAGTATATATTCTAAGTACGGCTTTAACACAATAAAATTCCACGGTAAAGAAAGTATCCTTATAATTATTCTTGGTACCAAATAATTCTATTCGTGTCGGCCACCCCCAGTAATGGGGTATGTACATGAGTATATACAGTACATTCATACATACATACCAAACAATATAGAATCTCATTCAGAACATATTGCCAATACCATACATAGTTATAGCAGTATGTTATAATAATATACATCCGGTACGGAGGAAATTAACGTAACATCACCATCAAATCCCAAACCAGAAAATGTCAAACGACACAACAGTCCCAAAACAAGTGATGTATCTGTACCTTAGGCTGGACACCCGGGAACTGCAGCAAGGAGAAGCGAGACACAACCTACCCCTACCAACGATCACAGGTAACTGGCTCGGGGAGATGAAATTTGATGAATGCAAGTGGTGGTTGTGGGTGGAGGGGAGGGGGAGGGGAGGAGAGGGACGAGGTAGAGGAAGGTACCAGTAGTTATTATTATGATTATTATTAAGGGCAGCAGTAGTAGTAGTAGTAGTAGTAGTAGTAGTAGTAGTAGTAGTAGTTGTCGTAATAACAGAAGTAGGAATAGTAGTTATTATAGTACCGGAGTGTTAATAGTTATAGTAGTAGTATTTATTGAAGGAGGAAACTCCCGAGGAATAAGCTGAGAAGTGGAAGAGGAAAATATGGTGTGTGTGTGTGTGTATGTGTGTGTGTAGACCAACAGTTGTGCATATATGACTGGAATGAGGCAGTAGTACATTCAACAGGTAGTTATCTCTCTCTCTCTCTCTCTCTCTCTCTTACTCACTCTCTCTCTCTCTCTCACTCACTCTCACTCTCTCTCTCTCTCTCTCTCTCGTGTACTTTTGAAGATGTATGCTCAGTTTACGATTATTGTTTTTCTCAACCAAACAGGTTACCTTAAACTCTAATAACTATGAGTACTATGATACTTTGTATAAATATGTTCTGACTAAAAAATATCAAGAACCTATGGTATTAACCCTTCATTGGCGGGGCCCGCCTTAAGTCGGTTAGAGAACCAAGGCCTAAAAAGCGGGGCTCACCAAGTCGTATGCGATTTTTAGCACATAATCGGCTCTGAGAGAGAGTCCGAGCGGTGGGAGGAGCGCGGGCGGGCTCTGACCATTCGGCATGGACGTTGTCCCACCACTGACGGTTACATCACATTCCACCACATCCCTGGTCCCGCAATACAGGGTAAAAACTGACAAAATTACTGTATTTTAGGGATTTTCCCTTCGTGTTGCACGATCGTTGCAAGAGAACCCTTGGTCGTACAAGGATGGTTCAGGTGTCATTGGAAAGCTCAATTATCGCCCTTTCACGGATACATAATTGTATTACGCTCTGGCTCTTCTTTATGCATGAAAAAGATCATGGAATGAAGCTCATTTAGGGTAAATCTACCCGCTGGGCAGGTAGTAGCGTTACAAAACTAGCCGCTCGTTGAGTGTTAAAGAGGATGACGAACCTATTGATGAAATGTGAAATATATTGCTTCTAATAATAGCCGTAGACTTCATTTAGTTTGGACTTACTAACGCTTGATATATTACCTGTAAGTGTTGTGTATGTTCTAGGGATGTAGCTGTTTTTTCTCCTTCATCTTTAGTTCCATTAGCTATGAGATTGTAAGGCGTTCGTTGCATTAGCTTTGGCAAATTTCGCCCCATTTTACAAGCCTTTCGTTCCACTTAAGTGTCGATGTTTTCCTGGGAAGAGAAAGCGAGTATCATTTTAGGAGGGATCGGTCTTCGACCGGAACATTTTCCTACCGATTAATGTACACATTTATCTTGAAAGGGAGTCTAGGGGGTATATTTTTAAGCTTGATGGAGGTCTAGTGAGGTTACTCTATAATACATATATAATTATTAACCCTCTCGCATTCTTACGATGCGATCGCGTCATAATGCCACCAGCCCAAGAGTGGTCGTATGACGCAATCGCGTCATAATGCAACCCGTAAGTTAGAAATATTCGTGGTAAATAAGTTTATGACGCGATTTTTACGCATTTTTGGCTGGTAAGTTAGCCCTCAGTAAGTTACAAAATGAAATATCTGGCAACCCCCTAGCGTCCCTGTGAGAGGAGTGCGGGCCTTTGTTTGAGCAGTGGTGACCCGGCCGCCAGTCTGTGAGGTAGGGGTCCCGGACCTTTAAATCTCGTCTCGCCTACATTGCCCGCCATGGAGCGGCTTCCAGGCAGGCAAATCTGGATTATATACAGTATGTACCAAGTGGCAGTGTATATCAATTTGTGGCGATGTAATATATTCTATGCATATAACTTGTGATTTGTGACTGTTTGTGCCTCGTTGCTCGCCTCTCCATAGCCAGCCATGTGTTTTTTAAGCGGCTAGAATGGACCCAGTGGAAGTGTTGTGAACTGTGAATAATAATAATTATATCATATTTCGTAGGGTTAGTGTAGTAAGCATTCGTAGTAACATTCCTAACTTATGTTAGGTTTGTGATTACGAATGTAAGCTAGGCTATACGTGTGTCGTATATATATATATATATATATTGCCCTAAAACCTTCATTTTCGCTTGAAAGACCAATATATTTATCAATAAATACTACCTACGAAGTATAATAAAGCTGTCATTACGAAATATAGTTGTGTTTTGTCCATTTTTGGCAATTTTTTATGCCCAATTTTGGCAATTTTTGAGTGAATACACAGTTTTATTTGAGTGAAGTAACTGACAGTGAAGTGTGGAGAATTATAAACTAATATTTTTATACAAAAATGTCACGGTAAGTACAAATATGTCACGGTAAATAGCCTGACAAAGAGCAGACAAGACTTTTATGCAACACTCTACACTACATACAGCAGTGAACTACTGGACGACCACAGCTGTCTGGGTAAAGTACCTAGGCTAATCCCATAATTACTTGCCCGCGGCGGGTCCCCAATCCTTTACCTTTTCCTCAGTGCTGGGATATTTTATATGTTTAGGCATATATTGATTTTATATATATATATATCCTATATATATATATATACCGGTATATATATATAATATATACCGGTATATACATATATTTTATATATTAGAGTATTTATATTGTTATTTTATATATATTTTTTTATTGGGATTTATTATAGTTTTTATTTATTTTATTTATTTTATTTATTTTATTTATTTCATTTTATTATATTTATAAATTTATTTTATTTATATATTTTTGTTTTTATTGTTCCTGTTCCCCAGGGTGTCCATGGGAGCACCCCCTAGGTCCACAGCAAGGGCAAGGCCCATAATCGAGTATTTATATAGTTATTTATTTATTTATTGGGATTATTATAGTTTTATTTATTTTGTTTAATATATTAATATATTATATTTAATATATTATTTTATTTTATTTATAATTTTATTTCATTTATATATATTTTTTTTTATTGTTCCTGTTCCCCAGGGTGTCCATGGGAGCACCCCATAGGTCCACAGCAAGAGCAAGGCCCATAATCGAGTATTTATATAGTTATTTTTTATTTATTGGGATTTATTATAATTATTATTAATTTTATTTTGTTTATTTTATTTATTTTATTTTATTTTATTTATTATTTTATTTCATTTATATAATATATATATATATTTTTGTTACTATTCCGGTTCCCCAGGGTGTCCATGGGAGCACCCCCTTGGTCCACAGCAAGGGCAAGGCCCATAATCGAGTATTTATATAGTTATTTTTTATTTATTGGGATTTATTATAGTTTTTATTTATTTTGTTTATTTTATTTATTTTATTTTATTTTATTTACAAATTTATTTCATTTATATATATATATATATTTTTTTTTATTGTTCCTGTTCCCCAGGGTGTCCATGGGAGCACCCCATAGGTCCATAGCAAGGGCAAGGCCCATAATTGAGTATTTATATAGTTATTTTTTATTTATTGGGATTTATTAGTTTTTTATTTATTTTGTATATTTAATGTATTTAATTTAATTTTATTTATAATTTTATTTCATTTATATATATTTTTTTGTTTATCGTTCCTGTTCCCCAGGGTGGCCATGGGAGCACCCCCTAGGTCCACAGCAAGGGCAAGGCCCATAATCGAGTATTTATATAGTTATTTGTTATTTGTTGGGATTTATTATAGTTTTTATTTATTTTGTTTATTTTATTTTATTTTATTTATAATTTAATTTAATTTATATATATATTTTTTATTATTCCCATTCTCCAGGGTGTCTATGGGACCACCCCCTAGGTCCAGAGCAAGGGCAAGGCCCATAATCGATTATTTCTATTGTTATTTTATATATATTTTTATTTATTTGATTTTATATTATTTATTTTATATATACAGGTATATACCATATATATATATATATATTTTGTTTTTGTCCCCATCCCTGTTGTTCCTGTTCCCCTGTTGTGTTGTTCCTGTTCCCCAGGGTGTCTGGCCAAAGAGCCCCAAGGTATAAATATATTCTTATAATGCCAAACTATGACTACGTTATGGTGTTCCCCCATTTGAATTACAAAATGCGGAACTATACCGTCATGAATCCATTATACTCACGTCATCTGGAATCGGACAATGCCAAACTATGACTACGTCATGGTGAACTATGCCAACGTCATATGGATCCAGTGATGGCGAACTTTATACGTGTCATCGGATAATGCAAAACTATCATTACGTCATGGTGAACTATGCCAACGTCATATGGATCCAGTGATGGCGAACTTTGTATGTGTCATCGGATAATGCAAAACTATGACTACATCATGGTGAACTATACCAACGTCATATGGATCCAGTGGTGGCCAACTTTATACGTGTCATCGGATAATGCAAAACTATGACTACGTCATGGTGAACTATACTAACGTCATATCGATCCAGTGATGGCAAACTTACGTCATGACAACTATCAACGTCAATTACGTTTTTCCTTTATATCCTTTTCTTGGTTTCAGCATCATAAGCCAACTACTGCCTGCCGCCATACGCCAGCCTGCCGCCATTCGCCAGCCTGCCGCCATACGCCAGCCTGCCGCCATTCGCCAGACTGCTCTACCTGGGCCGACACCCACCAGGAACTAGAAAGACTATCCCAAGTTTTAGTGAATAACGGATACTCCAACTCCGACATCTCCAGCACCATCAACCACCATCTTGAAAAATGGTACACCCAAAGCCCTCCCAACATTGACCCCCCCAATGAAATTAAGATCTTCTACCGCAATTTTATGTCCTCTGAACACAAAAATGACGAGGCCGTCTTAAAAGAAATAATCTCCAAGCATGTTCACCCAACCAACCTGGAAAACAAAATCAAATTAATAATTGATTACAAATCCCCCAAGACCTCCAACCTCGTTCTCCGCAACAAACCAGCTTCCACCAAGATAAAGAGACCCGATGACCGACGATCACGTCATTTACCAACATACCTGTAATTATGAGGACTGTGGACCTCATTCCTATATTGGTATGACGCAGACTCGTCTTTCACGTCGGTTAAGGGGACCGACCGGTTAATTACAAACTTCCAGGTCTTACTTTCAATTTAAATGAAATTTGGCACAGGTGTACAGTATATGACCGTAAAACTAGATCAAATTTGTTTTTATTTTATTTTATTTTTTATTTTTTCTTGCAATTTAGGTAAACAAAGCTTTGAAAATCATAGCACTGCAGAAAATGATAAACTCCTACAGAAATCCCCATAGCACATGTTTTATGTGATCAAACAACTCACAAAAGGTGTATCTGTAGTTTCTATAAAAAACATTTTATATATTTTGTGTATTTGTTCGATTTAGGTGACTACGGATTCAGGCGAATATATTTATAGAAAATTACAACTTTGACGACATATTGTGAAACAAATTAAATAACTAGAGTAAATTGGCTTTATAGGCCTTTTAGTGTTTTTAATTACCTTTCCAATGGTATATACACCATTCCTATAGGTCCAATAATAACTGTAGAATAACATCCGATAGTGCGGCAATATAGGTTCTGAGAAAAACAGGTGAAAGTCTAAGGTAATAGGTTTCTAACCGACCTAAATAAAATCGTAACTGACCTCGGCCAGGCTGGGCTAGTGATAAATTACACCAAATGTGAACTTGTCCTCCTCAACCACACACGTGAACAAGGAGAAGAGACTCAGGCCCTGTTTCGAGGCATATTGCCAGATGTAAAGATCCTTCAGGAGCACCAGCAAACCCTATTAGGTTCCCCACTAACTCTGGCAGCAATCCCACCAGCACTTCAAGTTAGAAAGGAGGAGCTTCAACGTCTCGTGAGTCGCCTGATACACATCGATGCCCACTCAGCTCTGGCCCTGCTCAAGAACTGTTTCTCCATCCCAAAACTCCAATACCTCCTGCGCACATCGATGACTTACACGAACAATGGTGGCCTCCAAGAATTAGACAGCATAATCCGAGAAGCAGTGACCAGCATCCCAAACGTGGAATTTAAAAAACGGGCCTGGACACAAGCCACCCTTCCTGTCCGCCTCGGGGGCTTGGGCATACGGAGAGCCTCGGATATTGCCTCCCCAGCCTTTATCTCTTCCCTCATCGCGACCAACGACCTTGTAGTGTCCATCCTTTCTTCTCAACCCGGAATGACACTTAATGGGGACGTAACAGCAGCGATTAACACCTGGAAGGGAAGTATAGGAGTAGAGGAGGAGCCTCAGGGTACCTCCAGGAGCAAGCAGAAAGCGTGGGATACCATCTCGGCGAAGAAAACTCAAGAAAATCTCCTAACCAATGCAGACCAGGTTGCAAAAGCACGCCTCCAGGCAGCCGTCCGTTCGGAGAGTGGCTTGTGGTTACACGCCATCCCCATCCCACCTCTTGGAACTCACTTGGATGCTGAAGCGCTCCGGGTTGCCATCGCGCTCAGAGTGGGTGCGGCAGTTTGTCACCCACTTACTTGCAAGTGTGGTGGGGGGATGGATGCTCAAGGTCACCATGCCTTGTCATGTAATTACAACGCAGGCCGCCTGCCAAGACTCTCTGCACTAAATGATGTCATAAAACGGTCCCTGCAGAGTGCTAACCGTGCATCAATCCTCGAATCACATGGACTTCACAGAGAAGACGGCAAACGGCCAGATGGGATGACCACTTTCCCTTACAAGAATGGCCGGTGCCTCGTGTGGGATGCCACATGTGTTGACACTTTCTCCACAACCAACATCGCCAGAAACGCCGACGAAGCAGGTGAAGCCGCCCGGATAGCAGAAAATAAAAAGCGAGAAAAATATCAAGCCATCGCCAGAAATCATCAGTTCGAGCCCCTGGCATTCGAAACTTCAGGAGTCTTCGGCCCTACCACCCTTAAGATGGTGAATGAAATAGGCCGTAAAATCAGAGAAGTTTCAGGAGAACCCCGGGAAACCCTCTGGCTCAAGCAAAGACTAGGGATGGCTATCCTCCGGGGCAATGCCACCAGCGTCATGAGCTCAGTTCGACAGGACTGGGTCATGCCACTGTGTGAGGCCCGGGCAGGAGTGGTGTATCCGTAGTCTTTCCACAGTAGGGTAAAACAAAACATAAACTTTATTTGTATGTAACATGTGTGATGCACATAAATTAAAGGGGATGTGTCGGATGGTTGAAAGCCACAGTTGCTCGCGCGTTTGGGGCTAGCAACACGTATTATGAAAAACATGTATCCTCCTTCATTCACTGTCCCCCCCTTCACTCACTCAACCCCACAATTTGCCGGAGGATAACAGGTTTTTCACAATACGTAGACGGAGGTCTTTTAAAAAAAAAAAAATTAGGTGAACATTTTTACTTTTGTTTTTTAGATTTACAATATTTTACGCAGGAACATGGCAAAGTAGAAGATAAAGCGTATGGGAGGTTGTAGAGTAGCTTACGCTCTTTCGATTTATATAGGTATGCTCCTCGTACGACCACTAGTTACTGAGCATGTTAATTTCAAAGTTCGCTATATAACGTTTTTAGAATTACAGGAAAAGTTTGGAAAACATAAAAAACAAAATTTCCAATGGGTTTTCACTAATAACATTTCACTGGCGTATGAAGGGATGTTGACTCTTGTTGAGTAAACACCTATTGGTATTTTCAGGATTTCGAGTTTTTTAAGCCTAAATTAACCGGTCGGTCCCCTTAACTCTTCACCTTCAGGCTGGAGCCATCAAAGACCACTATCTCACCCCTAACCACCCCCACCTCACACGCAACGAGTTAGAGAAACACACCACCATACTCGATAAAGAAAGTGACCCAAGGAGATTACCTATACTCGAAGCGTTATATATCCAAGCCTTACATCCTAACATCAACAACCAAACTCTGGACTTTCAGATCCTTCCTTCTGCCAAAAGGCACTATCCTACAGGACCTAACGCCCCACCTCGCCCCCCGGTGCCCTTGACGCAGCCCCCCGCGCTACCTCCTTCAGCTTCGTCTTCTGCCGGAGCCACACGTACTACGCAACTTAGGCCATGCCCCTCGACACGCAGCCAATCAGCTTTGACCCCGCCAACCGACCACCACCTTCCCGCATCCAGCGCACCTGCGTGAAGCGGTTCTTTCTTTTGCAATCCTAGAATACCCCTCCACCAATAGCAGACTTTTGCCCCCTGATTTTCGCCTCGTCTGATCCTCCACCCTCTATACCCTTCCTGTTTACCTTTTATATCATTCTATCCTTACTTGATAATGCTGGTTGTCCAGTTAAACGCGTCGTATATCCTGTATCATCATGTACATTAATGTAACCCTGTACCACCATGAATTTTGCTCATCTCATTCATCTACTTCCTGCCACCCAGCGAAAACTCATCAGAGACCTGGAAACTTTGAATAATAAAATTTCCAACGCAGAAATTGCCATTTCTTTCAACCTCGTATGTATTAAAAAAAAAAAGAATAAAAAAAAAAAATATATATATATATGACACCCACCTTGCATATATATATATATAAATATATATATATATATATATATATATATATATACCCACACACATATACACACATTTTTGTTACCATTCATTATATTTTGTTTGACACCTAATTATAATAATATATTATAATATAATTATAATATATATATATATATATATATTTATATATTACTTTATTTGTGTGTACAATAGAATTATTTCTGAATTTATTACTTGAAGATAACCTGGCTTTCTTGTTTTGTTTTTTCAGAGTCAACCCAGGAGCCATTTCCCTTTTCGTCGGAAAGGGTTGTGGCCCTACCAGGTAAGTAAAATTGACAACCTTCATGACTGACATGTGTTCTATGAACATTATACAATTATTGGTAAGGAAAATTATATAAAAGTGTTGTATATTGTGGCAAAGATATACAACTGTATAAACATTCTCATATATTTACATAACAATAACAATGCATGGAAACAATTGCGCATAGCTTGCGAACCAATTAGGCTATATTATTTTGGTTTTCACCATTAGAAAGAGAATAATTTTCCGATTACGGTGATATAAACAGTTATATACGTATCCGAGCAAATAAAGCAACGCCGAGGTGGGGAACAGCTCGGAACCCGGCTAGCGCTGGCGGAACGGAAACGAGTTTAGCGTAAATATTCGCGTTTTGGCTCTTCATTTCAAATATTCATAGAGCAAAAAGTATTTGTCGTAGGAACTTCGTTTTTTTAATCTCTTCAGCATTATTTGGCGTATTCATACAACCTAAATTGAGAACCATAGACATCGTAACAACGAAATAATTCGCAAATATTATAAACCATATCATGCAAAGTCATACTTTTTTTGTTTTCGGTCACTGCTTGAGAACTATTGAAGATAGACGATTTCTGTTTTCAGATTTGGAAAGAGGAGAAAAAATACTATTATTTGAGCAAATGAAAATATATGGTCATCACTCACAATTTCGAGATAGGACGGCGTGAAGACAATTGCCCAGGAAAAACTTTTATTCCGGAGTCGTTTACACTTTCATATTGCAGATTTTTTTACATTTTTTTTTTTTATAATGTAGTATAGTTATTCCTCTTTCCATTGACATATGATACATCACAATAAACAGCATTCTGGTGGATGAAAATACAGAAAAACACAAGGTTTCGAAAACTCGCCGAGCCTGGTATTTCATGGCAAATTAGAGAAGGGCTCACCATATGCAATATATTTAAGTTACCAGAGGCGAGAGGGTTAAATCAACTAAAAAGTAGCCACTACCCCCTTAATTAGTTCCTTTACTCGTCAACCGAAAGTAATTAATTATCTTTATGATCATGATCCTTGCTTTGATATATCTGATAACCAATTGTTTACGTTATTATTTAATTATTATGTGGTTGCAGTATTTATGATGCTCAATTAATCCCTTTAAAATCTATGTATTGGTACTTGGTTTTCATTATTACTCAAGAATATATTTATATATTAAGGATGCAAATACATAGTTTGCAGTTAAATATTTGTATCTGTCTTTCTTTTTCTAGCAAAGAACACAGATAATTTGTACTTGGATTGATCAAAGATACGTGTGCAAGCCCCAGACGGCGCATAGCTACATTCACTTAACGACTGTACTCCAAGGCAAGGCTCCAGGTCAAAACTCTCTCAAGTAACTCTTTGTATGATAGTTGATTTACCTCTACCATGATAACGTGGTCGTATAGGTCTCCTCCACTCAGGGTTGTCACAAACTGAAAACATCACGTGATCAGGGTCAGTATCAGGGATCCAAGTCACCTGTCCATATAACAGAAGTTGATGTTCACAAACTACCGTATAACAAACAGTAAACTGGCTCATCTCCTTCAAGTTCACCTTACTAATCACATGTTGTTTAAATATTATTGAGGATTTTGCAATTGCCATTTTCGAGCAATATATTATAGTTTGTCCCCTAAGCAAACAATAACGTCTACTCTGACTTCGTACAAACTTTAAAAAAGACCGCGGAGATCTGAGATGCATTTCAAGCTAAATGCATAAATTTTTTGATAGAATAATGTTAGGACTCGTTATTGCTCACCCAAAAAATAATGGACACCTGAATGGGGTAAGTGTGTTATTATTGCCAAAAAATTGGGATAAATGTCATGAAATCTCCAAATTAGTGGAGTGAAACAGGGAAGGTCCAAAAACGCCTCCCTCTGATGAAAAACAGTTACTTGGTGGCATTGGCCCCTGATTGACCGAGTACAGGATCCCTATGGGAAGACCACATGTGACATATGACGGAGTTATATCATCAATCATGTCAAGATCTACTTAGAATAAAAAGTGTTGTAGTCTGGAACTTAACTAGGATAATCTCGGGAATGGAGAAGGACAGTGAGTGATGATCACGGTGTAGGCCACTATTGGTTGAATGATTGAGAGAGACAGTGTGTGCGTGTCTCTGTGTGTGTGTGTGAGAGAGAGAGAGAGAGAGAGAGAGAGTGTGTGTGTGTGTGGGTGTGTATCCTATCAGGTAAGGGACAGGAGGGTGATTAGCAGAAAGGAAAGATTGCCTAATTATACTGGTCAGTGTGGATTGGTGGGGGAGGGGGGAGGGGGGTGACATGTATAGGGAACGAAACAGCATCTACAGAGACACAATCGTATCAAGGGGAATGGAAAACTAAAACCTCCACTTGTTTGTGAACCTGCAGAGGTCATTACCGCCAGGAGAAATGGAAAATGATTGAAATCTAGTTAAATTTAGTAATGAAACCATTATACAAATGGATTATATAATAATACTCACAATAACAATCAATTATTGTTATTGAGTCCATCCGTCCATACAATGATGTGGGAAGTACCCTGTAACATGCTATACTCTCACCACTGCCATTAACTTAATTGTGTCCTATTGATCTTCTACTTGGGATACAAAATATAATTATTCGTTATTTTGAAGCTTTGAATAAGCTTAAATATATCAACATCATAGTTTTTTGTTTTGTATACATCGTTGTCCTGTAAACCATTGCAGCTTTGTATAAAGTGTAGTTATGTATACAACAAAAATATACAAGGCAAGGAAAATCATACAGGACCTGGTCATACACCAAGTGAGTACCGGTAATGTAGAAAATCCCAAAGATGATCTTCTATGTAGCTGGGCAAGTAAGGATGACATGTTGTAGGAGAACAGTACAATTGTTTATGCTGACAAAGAACTTAGAGATGCTTGAAAGGTACACTACGAAAGATTACTCAACATGGAATTTGAGTGGAATAGAAAGCAGTTTAGTAACGGAAAGCCAATACTCCCCCCCCCCCCCCCTTTTGATAGCGCCAGCTGTTGTATGCAGTACAATAAAGCTTGGGTCACACATACACGTTCTAATGTCCCGTCCGTCCCCGACCAAGAAAATAACTTCTGTGTGTGTCCGTGTATGTCCCGTGGGTGTCCCGGCATAACACGTTTTCTGGCAGTTGCCTCGACCCACACGGACCATTTTATGCATGCATAAAAAGGACGCCGCCTAGGCGCTCTTTATTAAGAGGTCGGGGCCGGACGGGATGTTAGAACGTGTATGTGTGACCTGAGCTTTAGTAGTATAATAGAGGAAACAATCCCTGAAGTATGTCACAAATGTGTAATAGTAAACACATATAAGGGCAAGGGGGACTCGTTGGATAGGGGAAATTATAGGGGCCTGAAATGCTTGACCAAGTCATGAAGGTCTGTGAGAGAGTCTTTGAATGTATGATAAAGAAGATCATTTATATCGACGACATGCAGTTCGGTTTCATGCCAGGATGTGGCACAATCGACGTTATCTTCATAGTCAGGCAGCTGAAGGAAAGATATCTACTTGAAGATAGGGATCTGTATCTTGTGTTTGTAGACCTGGAGAAGGCCTTTGATACGGTGCGGCTGCCCAGAGAAGTTGTGCAGTTGGTTATGAGAAAACTTGGCATAGGGGAGTGGCTGTAGCGTGCGATAATGAAGATGTAGGATGACTCACAAATGGGAGTGAGGGTGACAGGTGCACTGAGTGAGGTGTTTACAGTTTGTGTCAGAGTCCACCAGGGCTCTGTGTTTGTTATGGATCTGGTGATTTACGAGCTGGGCTCCCCTGAGAGCTACTATATGCAGATGACCTAGTACTTATCGCAGATAGTGTGCGGGATGCCGAGGCCAAGTTCAGAAGATTGAGAGAGGGCATGGCAAGTAAAGAGTTAAGAGTTAAATAAATAAAACAAAGGTTTTACACAATAGATTAGGGCTAGGAAAGGTAGAAAAAAGTGGTGCATACCCATTCGCAGTATGTAGAAAATGGTTGGGCGCGAACTCAATCTAGTGTAACATCTGCCGCAACTGGATACATCATGGGAAGAAGTGATGCACTAAAATAAAGGGACCTCTACCAAGAAAAATTTCCAAAATTGAGAAATTTGTATGCATAGTATGCAAAGGTCAGCTTGTGTTCAATGACCAGCTCGAGAGTGTTAACTTTGGCAATGAGGCACTGGAGATGGTGGACAAGATTGGCTACTTAGGTGATACCATCTCTGCCCGTGGTGCGGCTGAGGCTGCCACTATCGCCAGATTAATATGAAGCTGGGGAAAGTTTAGAGAACTTTTGCCACCACTCACCATGAGAAGACTCCCTCTCCCCTTGAAGGGAAAGGTCTATGCTTCAAGCGTTAGAAGCGCAATGATGTATGCTTCACAAACGTGGCCTGTTAAAGCGGATGATATCAACAGAATGTTGGATCGGACCTTGAGGTCTGATCTTAACTATAAAAACCTGACAAGTGAAGCAGCTCGTAACAGGGTTTCCTCGAACGTCGCCATTAGGACATAAGTCCAGAACCGCACTTAGTTATCTATGAATTCTGGGTTACATATCCTTAATGCTCTTAAAAACATACCTGAAAACATTGACATTTTGATATAAATATTATTATTATTATTAAAATAGGGATTCGCACCAAGCCTAAAAAGACTATGTGGCACCAAAAGAAACTTTGTGGAAAAAAAAAACGGAGTTGTTGAGGGGCTGGGCGCAATACGGAGTAGAGGAGAAGAGGACTAGGAAACACTAATTAAAGAAGCTGAAGGAGACGGGTATGGAGGAGAAACCGCATAAGATGTGGGAGGGAGAAAGAGGGGAACTCTCCAAGCATATCGGCTAAGACAAGTGGGCGATTAAGGGAGGATATGAAGGGGAATGCCCGCCGTCGGGCATTGGAGAAACGCGGACAGTCGATCAGGAGATGCTGGACAGACACTGGAATATGGCAGCAAGGACAGAGCGTGGGGACATCACAGGACATCAAATGACCATGCGTGAGCCTGGTGTGGCCGAGCCGAAGACGGGCTGAGCGGTCTCCCATCTACGGTTGCGATGAGAGGAAGACTTCCAAGGTAGGACGGAAGGTTTGACAGAACGCAGTTTGACATCAGACACCCTCATGGAGGTCCATTCGTCCTGCCAGCGCTGATGTAGTAATTGAGTAACACGCGGGAAGTAATCAGATGCAGGAATACGCCGTGGCACGAGTCGGTGAGAGGTAATAGCAGAGCGGGCGAAAAAATCAACCCGCTCATTGCCAGGCACTCCAACATGACTCGGGACCCAACAGAAAGACAGGGACTTCAATTTAGTAGCGATGCGGAACAACCATTCCTGAATCTCCAGCACTAAGGGGTTAACAGCAGGAAGAGACTGAATACTCTGAAGAGCACTAAGGGAGTCACTAAAAATTGCAAAGGTATGCAGGTGCGAACAAAAAATAGTACGTAGGGCAAATCAAATAGCAAATAACTTGGCCGTAAAGACACTAGCACATGATTGGATGTGACATTGGAAGGTCCGGTCCGGGAACACAACCGCAAACCCTGTACCGGCGGAGGTCTTGGAACCATCAGTGTACACTGGAACGGCTGAAGAGTGGTGTAGCAGATGTTCCGCAAACTGAGCATAGAGCAACAGTGGGGTTGAAGAGGCCTTAGAGGGGGGGAGGGCAGCTGTACAAACGGTAGGGCGAGGGAGTAGCCATGGGGGGAACTCTGACTGTCGGAGGGGTAGCACCGATGGAATGGGAAAAGAGAAGGAGGCTAGTAAAGCAGAGACCCGACCGGGGAACGAAGTAGCAGACACTGATGGGGCTAAGCCGGAAGCCGTGGGAGGAAAACTAGCCGAACTGTGTTGCAGAAGGCGAAGATGACATCGAAGGGTCAGTTTATCCCGCCTGGATGATAGCGGAGGGACACCTGATTCAGCATAAAGGCTAATAACCGGAGTAGAGCGAAAAGCCCCTAGCGACAAGCACAGACCGTGATGGTGAAGGGAGTCTAGGAGCATAAGGTTTGTACGTGCAGCAGAGGCATATACCTGGCAGCCATAATCGATCTTGGAGAGAATAAGCGTTGTATGGAGGCGCAGAAGAGTCGTCCGGTCCGCACCCCAAGACAAGTGGCTAAGGGTTTGTAAGAGTTGAAGCCGTCGGGTGGTGGAGGTCAGTAACGAAGTAATGTGCGGGTACCATGTCAACCGAGTATCGAAAATGAGACCTAAGAATGGAGCTGAGGACCTGTAAGGCAGAGGGCGGTTATACAACGTAAGAACAGGATGCGGGACTGTATGGCGTTTTGTGAAAATGACGGCACAAGATTTCGAGGGCGAAAACCGAAAACCATGGGCCGTAGCCCACTGCGCAGCTGCATCGATGGCCTTCTGCATGAGATTTTGTAGGGTAGCGTAAATAGCGAAGTCGTCCACATTTTTTTTTTGTTTTTTTTTGTTTTCTATGTGATTGAGGGAGGCAAAAGGCATTACTGCCTATAGCGAGTGCCTCCCCCATAGTTGAAAGAGTGACAGGGCCAAAATCAAGGGACGTTCGAGCCAAAATGCCTGGACACACGGAGTTTGAAGCAATTTAAGTCATAGGAAGAGGGAAAGACTGATTCTGGGAGAGAGTTCCAGAGCTCAGCTGTTGAGTAGAAGAAAGTTTGAGAGTAACGTTTCACTCTTGGGTTGGAGAGTTGCACAGAGTAGGGGTGGGATTGAGTTGCAAGACGGGTACCACGTGCCCTATGTAAAGGAGGTGGTATGCACTGGGATAGCTCTGAGGAACACTGATTATTATAGTAGCGATAGAATAGCGAGAGAGATGCAACATTGCGGCGGAGAGAGAGAGATTGCAGAGAGTTGGTGAGTGGACGGGAGTTAATGATACGAAAGGCCTTCCTTGCAACTTTGTCTAGGAGAGCGGTGTGAGAGGAACCTCCCCACACATGTGAACAATACTCAATACAAGGGCGCACAATGCCCCTGTACAGAGCAAGAAGCTCTGCTGGGGAAAAGAACCCCCTAAGGCGGTTGAGAACACCCAGCTTCTGGGAGGCTGCCTTAGCAAGACTGGTAATATGGTCCTTCCAAATGAGAGCAGAAGAAAAAGAGACACCAAGAATATTGAGAGAAGATGAAGGGTTGATTTTTGTATTGTTGAAGAATAAGGGATAGTCTGCTGGGAGATCCTGGCGGGTAGATAGATGGAGAAATTGGGTTTTGGAAGCATTAAAGTTAACAAGGTTTTCTCTGCCCCAATTGGAAATAGTATTTAGATCAGAATTTAAGAGTTCTATGGCTTCATTACGTTTTTCGTTGAGGAATTGCTGGCTGGGGCGTTCTGAAAAACTAATGGAGTAGTTTAAGGTTGAGTCGTCTGCGTATGAATGGATGGGAATTAAGGTACAGTTAAGGAGATCATTTATAAAAATTAGAAAGAGAATAGGAGATAGGACAGAGCCCTGAGGAACACCGGAGTTTATAGGGTGAGGAAGTGAACAATGGCCGTCCACAACCGTGGCTATGGAACGGCCGGAAAGGAAATTAGAGACAAAGGCACAGATGGAGGGATAGAAACCGAAGGAGGGTAGTTTAGAAATTAAAGATTTATGCCAGACTCTATCGAAGGCTTTCGATATGTCTAGTGCAATAGAAAAAGTCTCACCGAAGTCCCGAAAGGAGGATGACCAAGAGTTAGTAAGATATGAAAGAAGATCACCAGTAGAGCGACCCTTAAGGAAGCCATACTGGCGATCTGAGAGCAGATTATGAGAAGAGAAATGCTTAAGAAATTTGGAAGCAGGAATAGTTTCAAAAACTTTAGAAAGACAACAGATGAGAGCAATTGGACGATAGTTGGAGGGTTGAGAGCGGTCACCCTTCTTTGGGACAGGTTGAATGTGAGCAAACTTCCAGCATGAAGGGAAGACGTTAGAGGATAGACAGAGACGAAAGAGTTTGCCTAGGCAGGGAGTTAGTACGGAAGCACAGTTTTTGAGAACAACAGGAGGAACACCGTCTGGACCGTACGCCTTATTAGTGTTAAGCCCAGAGAGGGTAGAAAGTACATCTTTAGAAGAGATTAGGATATTAGGCATAAGTAAGAGAGAGGAGGGCGGAGAGGGAGCAATAGCACCGGAATCATCCAAGGTGGAGTTTCTAGCAAAAGTTTGAGCGAAGAGTTTAGCTTTGTCAGAGGAAGAAGTGATGGTTGTGCCATCAGAGTGGGAAAGGGGAGGGAAAGACGAGGAAGAGAAATTGTTGGAGAGGTTTTTGGCTAGATGCCAGAAAGCTTGGGAAGAGCTAGAGTTGGATAGTTCAGTGCATTTATTATTGATGAAAGAGTGTTTGGCAAGTTGAAGAACAGATTTGGCTTGATTCCGGGCAGAAACATAAGAAGAATGAGAGTCTTGAGTTTTAAGGCGTCGGTACCGTTTGAATGCTTCCTCCTTATTGCGGACAGCAGTAGAACAGGCGTGAGTAAACCAAGATTTTTTAGCATTAGTCTGAGAGAAAGAGAATGGAATGTATGCTTCCATGCCCGATAGGATTACCTCGGTAATGCGTTCAGCACTCTCCGAGGGTCCCGGGCCACGGAAGCAGAAATCATTCCATGGGAAATCAAAGAAGTACTGCCGGAGAGCCTCCCAGTCGGCAGCGCCAAAGTGCCACAAGCGCCGCCGGCTAGGAGGATCGGGTGGCCGTACTGGAGAGATAGGACAGGTGACAGAGATAAGTTTATGGTCGGAGGAGCCCAGAGGAGAGAAAAGATCGATAGTATAAGAAGAAGGGTTAGAAGTTAGAAACAAGTCAAGAATGTTGGGCCGATCTCCGATGCGATCCGGGATACGGGTGGGTTGCTGAACTAACTGCTCTAGGTCATTTATGATAGAAAAGACGTAGGCTTGTTCACCAGGTGGATCAGTAGTGTGAGAGGAGAGCCATTGGCGGTGGTGAACGTTGAAATCTCCTAAGATGGAGATTTCTGAGAAAGGAGAAATGGATAGAATGTGTTCCACTGTAGAGTTTAGATAGTCAAAGAATTTGGGAAAGTTGGTAGAGTTAGGGGAAAGATAGACAGCACAGAAATATTTAGTAAGAGAATGACAGGAAAGTTTGAGCCATAAAGTTGAGAATTCAGAGGAGTCGAAATCGGGAACACGAGAGCATGCGAGTTTGTTGTGCACATATGCACAACATCCGCCTTTGGCTTTGAAACTAGGATAGAGAAAGTAGGAGGATACAGAGAAGAAGCACGGACACCAAGAGGGAGAGAAGCAATAATACCATTAATAGCTAGGATAAAAAGGATGGTACTAAGAACACAACCCTGTGGGACACCGTCGTGTTGGGGGTACGTTCGTGAGAATGTATTCTGAAGCTTGACTCGGAAAGTACGATCACGGAGAAAGTTCTTCAAGAATACTGCCATGTTGCCAGACACACCAGAACGTAAAAGGGTATGAAGGATGTTGTATTTCCAGGCAATATCATAAGCTTTTTCAAGATCGAAGAATACAGCTAAAACTGACTTAGTGTCCGAAAAGGCGTCGCGGATAGACGTCGCCAATCTCAATAATGGGTCCAAAGTACTACGGCCCTTGCGAAAGCCATATTGAAAAGGCGACAGGATGCCTCGCGATTCTAGGAGCCACATTAAGCGGGAGTGAACCATGCGTTCTAATAATTTGCCTACACAACTGACCAGGGCAATGGGACGGTAATCTGCTGGTGCATGGCCCGACTTACCCGGCTTAAGGAATAGGAGAAGGATGGTATGTCTCCACTCAGCCGGATAAAAGCCTGTGGACCACAGACGGTTGTAGATGGATAAGAGAAAGCCAAGCGCAGGTGGAAATAAGTGCTTCAGCTTCAAGTAATGGACACCGTCCGGGCCTTCACATGTATCCTTACAGGCTCCCAGGCTAGACTCAAGCTCAGCCCGGGAGAAGGGGGCATTGAAAAACTGATCAGATGATAAGGCGAAGTCAAGTCGCTTAAGTTCAGAACGGCGTTTATGCATCTGGAAGGAGGGCGGGAGATGGGAGCCAGTGCTAACATCACTGAAATGTTGTCCCAACATATTGGCCACCAGAGACGGGTCGCCCACAATGCCAGTGTTGTTATGGATGACTGGGGCCGGCGTAGGGGCATGTTTCCCTGCAATCTTCCTGACGCGAGCCCAGACTTGCGGAACAGGTGTATCTGCGTTGATAGTAGAGGCATACGACATCCAGCTAGATTTGTTTGCAGAGCGGATTGTACGACGGAAGACGGCATTAGCCTGTTTGAAAAGAGTATACGCATCCCGCTCATATAGAGAGCCTTTTTTCCGACGGAAACTCTTCCACTTGGCTCTTTTATTGCGTAAAGCCGAAGTGCACTGAGCAGTCCACCACGGTACACACTTAGAAGACATACTCCGAGTGGTGCGTGGAATACAAGCATAGGCAGCATGGAGCACAAACATCAGGAAACTGGTAAGCATGGCATCAGGGTCCGGGAAAGCAGGGGTCGGAGTAGGCGGAACGGCGAGATCAGCGAAAGATGTCCAGTCGGCACGATCGAAACACCAACGGGGAGGGCGCGGCACTGGGGAGTAAGACGTACGGGAGAGAACAATCGGGAAGTGGTCAGTCGCACAGTAATCATTAAAGACCTTCCAAGTAAAATCCAAGGATAGTGTAGGGGAACACAGAGACAAGTCAATACATGTGAAGGTACGGGTGCCGCTATCAAAATGCGTAGAGGAAAAAGAAATAAATCGTGCGTACGAATCAGAGCCTCAAGGGAATGACCACGTGTATTAACGGTAGAGTCACCCCACAGGGAATGCCTGCAATTAAAATCCCCTAAAAGGAGGAAAGGTGGAGGTAATAGAGAAAGGAACCTGTTTAATTCTGGAACATCGATCGGGACCGACGGGGAAAGGTATATGGAAACTACTGTAAGCCAGCGTGAAAGGAACACTCTGGCAAGCGTGCATTTAAGAGAGGTACGGATAGTTAACGGAGACACTGGGACATCATGATGTACGAGGAGGCAAGTATCATACTGGGATTGGGGAGAACTTATATAGGAGTAAAAAGGTATTGGGGAGGGGGCATTAGATAAACGTGATTCTTGTAAACTAATAACAAGTGGGCTAAACCTAGAGATAAGGTAACGAAGATCAACACGATGTGCTGCAAAACTACGAATGTTCCATTGTAAAATGGACATTAAAAAGACAAAAAAGATTAAAAAGAAGTCGCGTACAAGAGGGAAGAAAAGACGTACACTATATACAACATATTTACAAAATACAGTTAACACCGTGGGTGGAAAATATAGCCAAGAGAGGCTAACGATGGAAAATAATAGCAGGAATTGGAAAAGACGTTGAAGGGGAAGACTGGAAACCGGGGGGCATAGGGAGGTCTAACAGAGAAAGAGGAGAGGAAGGAGGAGGGCCGGAAGAGGTAGGAAGGACGGACGGCTGGTGGGAAGAGAAGGAGGGGTTAAGGGCAGGAGAAGGAAGAGTGGGAGGGTCAAGAGGAGGAAGAGGAGGAGGGCCCGGAGGAAGGCCAGAAGGGGGAGTGGAGGAAGAGGACGGGGCAGGGGAAGGCGGGAGAGGGGTAGGGGGGAGAGAAGAGGGGGTAGGATGAACTTCGGCATGAACAGTTGAAGGCAGCGGGTGGGAAGAACGGATAAATTCATCAATCTTAGGTAGGGTTTCGTAGGAGAAATCTAGGGACGCAGTGACGGGAGGAGGAGGAGACTGGACGGAGGGAGGAGAAAGGGAAACAGAAGGAGAAGTAGGCGACTTCTTCTTCTCGCAGGGACTTGAGCTCTGCACATCACGGAGACCACCCTTATGTTTAAAAGAGGAAGCGGGAGAGGAAGAACGGAGCAGAGGAGCCCGTTTGGTAGAGGAGAAGGGAAGTTTAGAGCGAGTAGGAGATTTGGGGCGACTAGAAGAGGAAGATGACTGAGAACGGGGGGGAGGCTTGGAACGGTGAGAGCGTTGAGGGAGACTAGAAGAGGAGGAACAAGGAAGAGAGCAAGATGAAGGGGCAGAAATAGGAGAAGGACTGAGAACAGAGAAAGTGTTAGACAAAGGGACAGAAAAGGAAGAGACAGAAGGACGAACGGAGGAGACAGAAGAGGAGGAAGGAGAAAATCCAGGAGAAGCACCGGTAGAAGGAAGAGAGGCAGATGACGAAACTGGTGCGACCGAGGGGACGGAGGGAGCGGAGGCGGTGGAAGGAACTGAGGAACCAGAAAAAGGGGGGGGGGGGCGTGGTAGAGGGAGGCGAAGAAGAGGAGGGAGGAGACAGAGTCTTGGAAAATGACTGAGGGGTGAAGCCCAAGCGACGAGCCTCTTGGCGGGCTGCGGTGAGCGTAAGGCCGTGTCTCGCTTTGAGGACAGCAACCTCAGACTCGAACAGATGAACGGGGCAAATCTTAGAGTCGGCCGAATGAGACCCACGGCAATTAAGGCAGAACTGGGACGTTGACTGACATTCGCCAACGGCATGTCCGGACTGCGCACAGCGCGGGCAGAGTGGGCTCTCAGCGGCTGTACGGCAGAACTTCGCCGGGTAGCCGAAACGCCAGCAGCTGCGACACTGGAGTGGACGGGGAATAGACGCAGTCACGGGGAGGCGAGTACCACCGACAATAACATGGGCAGGAAGGGAAAGTCCATCAAAAGAGATCTTGGCAATGTTAGCGGGATGGCGGCGAAGGTCGCGAGGAGGGATAGTGTAGCATACCACACTAACCACCTTGTGGTCTTGAGCGACAACGATGTCCTTGACGAGGTCGGCGCAATCCGCGAATGGACCACCCCCGAGACGGATGGAAGCGGGGATCAGGACAGTCCCTGTACAGGAGTTGAGTCGTTGATCTTTTTGAGCCGGGATGGGGGTGCCAGAACAATCGACGAACGAGGACATAGCAGTAGCCTGAAGTTCGTTTTGGACGGTAACAAGACGTGAGGCATCATGGCGGGAGTGGAAGGTGACGTCCTTTCCCACCTGTTGAAGGAGACGCAGGTGGAAGAGGAGGTCATCACCGGCTAGAGGCGCAGAAGCAGGGATGGAGAAAAACTTAGTAAAGGAAGGAGGTGCAAAGAGAGAGGACAGAGGGAGGACCGAGGAGCGAGGACGAGAAGAGGACGAAACTGGAGAAGAGGAAAGAGAACGAGGGAGGGAGGGCAGAAAAGGGGCGAGGGTGACATGACTAGAGGGAGAAGAGGAAGAAGAGGAAGACGCAGAAATAACTACAGGAGAGGAGATGAAAGCCTGGGTAGTGGAGGGTGGAGAAAGACGTGACGAAGATGGAAGGGTAGTAGAAGGATCGGAACGCTAATGGACGAGAGGGACGAGCGACGAACGAGGGATATTTCAGCGGGCCGGTCGAGAGCACCCAAAACCATCCCCGACTCACCGTGCTCCCGCGGTGAACCGGACTGACAGCCAGACAACAGACCCCCAAGTGGCAGGCTGCATGCCACAAGGGGCTCACTCACCGGAACCACTAAAGCAGAAGCCATAAACAGGGAAGAACAGGGAAAAAAGCATAAGTCGTCACCATAGCAAGAAAAGGGGGTAAACCATGGAAGAAGATACTGCGGTTACCAGGTGCCCCTGGCAACGAAAGGGAGAAAGACCTCCGCAGGGCCACGAAACCCAGAATGCGGCCAATTGAGATGGGACAGGTCTCGGCTTTGAGCTAGGGACCTTGTACAACCCGGGCATTTGTCCTGCAGCTTTGTCCCACGGAGAACGGGGCCGGCGTAGTCACCTGACACACTCACTGGGAAGAGAGAAGGGAGTCAGAAACCCCAAAGCAACCCTATAGTGCCTATCCTCCAGCAACGAGCCTTGCAAGCCCTGGCCGGCAGCACCTGTTGCCAGGTGGACTCTGCCAACTCAGCAGTGATCAGAGACACCAAGGCAAAGCCCTAAGGAAACTAGAACCTCCGAAGCAGTTAAAGAGAAAGGAAGGAAGCAAACAGGGAAGTCAACCGGAAGGGAAGGGAGGGACGGGACCACAAAAGTTCAAGGGTGGGAGACCGGCCTCTGATGGCAGCCCCAGGAAAAAGCGGAAGAGGGAAAAACGAAAACCAGAAAGGAGGAGAAAGAAAAGGACATGACAAAATTAGTTGGAGGTGATAGGGAGAGCGGCCAAGAACCTTGGCCGCTCCACCTACAAGCCCGGAAGCCCCCAAACGGCGGCAACGAGTCATGTGGCTAGGGGGATATAAATATTATGGTTGGAGAAAAAATGTACATACGAATATACAAGAGTTGCCTTTCTATTTACCGGTACCTTTATTTTCAAGTGACCATTATTTTGTATTTACATTGTATCAAGGATAGGTAATTTTATGTTTACTTCTTTGATTTTGAATTAAATCGAGGGGACAAGATCGTTAAGTATATTTAGGAATGAATGGGGACTTTGATTGACAGGCCAAAGGCACAAAATGTCGTCAACATATCTAAACCAAGGGACTCTAAAGTTACAAATCTTAGGTAAAAAACAAGTCTCTCGGAACGACACCTCTTCCTCAGCGTAAACACACATCTGCAGGTGGACTGCTAGGTATACTTAATGACCTAAAACTACCCAAACATAACGTAGGTCAATTGATCTACCCAAAAGTAAGCAAATCGCACAAAATCAAGGCAAAATTTAGCTTAGGTTTTCGTATGTTTCCAGGGGGCCATATTAGGGATCCAGATGGCTACAGGATGGGTTGAGAGGGGGCCCAGGACTTATTATAATCATCATCTATGTTGATCGGCCAGGAAGTCAACAAACCTGGGAGACGATAACATGAAGTGGCGATGTATCAAAGACTTTACTCTTACAGGCACCTCCAAGACGAAGTATTGTACACATATTGGTAGGTAATAGACTAGTGCCAAGGATGTACATTGTGTTTCACGGGTAGGAGTACCGGAAATTGCGTTCACGGCGAAAATATGGAGGTGATAAATCCACACCAACAGTTCTAGACTAACACAAAATAATTAATCTCACTGTTTTAGTTGTAATTTATCATTTGATTACGATTTCAAATAATATTCAGTTAATGTTAAGTAACAAAACCTGACTGATCATATTCAGTCTAATCTTAAGGGGAGATGGGCGTATTTATTTGTTCATTTATATATATTGTTATTTTGTATTTAAGTTTCCTCCCAAGATCCCAATCAAGCTAAAAAAAAAAAAAACAAAAAAAAAACAAGACTCTTCTTCAAGATAAATGTGTACATGTTTCGGTAGTAAAAATTTCGGTTCCTCTTAAATTACAGGCTCGCTATCGCTCGGCAGGAAACACTTGACACCTAAATGACACGAAAAGTATAAATATTGACAAAGAAATAGGGCGAAAATCTTAAAATTACCAAAATAAATGGCAGAACGTCTTAACATGTGAAAACTAATGGGCCTAAACATGAGAAAGAAGAGGGACCAGAAAAACGACCCCCCTCCCCCCCTTAAGAAAACTGTTGTACCGGAAACGTAGCGTAATCTAAATTAACTTAGTCTATTCCAACTAATGGTGATGGTGGGTGACAACCCTGAGTGGAGGAGAACTCTGAGACGCCCATATGGCTCAAAGCTGAGGAGAGTCAAACATTCATGTCGGGATCTGTGTGTGTTGGAGCAAGTCGTGGCCTAGGATCTCTCACGAAAAGACTCCCCGGGAAAGGAGTCAGAAGGTGAGTGCAGTTACAAACCATCCTGGTGAAAGCCCGCACTGAATGGTAGAGCTAGCTATCTATCTATCTATATGCTCAGGCCCAATCCCCATTTTGGGGGTAGCCGACTCAAGACAGAGCAAGAACAGGGAAAACACAAAAACAACATAAAACAACAAATAAACACAGATAAAAAGCACACTCACACACATCCAGGTCACCCAGGAGAAGACCCAGAGACCAGGGTCACCCAGGTCGCTCCAGCACTCTCCCGGCACCCGACCACCCGGAGAGGTTCCGATCTCAGCAGGCAGACATGCAGCGGAGCCAAAGCCACAAGCCCTCCCACCACACTTCCAGGCGCACCCTTCATATTAATCATCTCCCCGGACCAGGCGCCTGATGGACTATTATCTAGTCCCACTTGCGCCCGACCCCTTACTCCAAATGACCACGTGATCACTCAATTATTCACAAGCAATTCTCCATTCACTCCCGTCCACCACCACTTCCCCTGCCTGATCTATAGTCATTCCTCTATCATCCAAAGCCTTTCTTACACAGTCTCTCTATCTCAATGGGGGTCTTCCTGCCCTTCTATCTCCCCTTGTACCTGACTCACATATTCTCTTTGTAAGCCTTTCATCTCCCATTCGTTCAACATGACCATACCAGCTCAGCACCCTTCTGTCCACTCTGGCTGACAAATGTTCCTGCTGCCCCACTCTCCTACGTATCTCTTCATTCCTCAATCTGTCTCTACGAGCAACTCCACACATACTCCTCAAGCAGCTCATCTCCATCACATCCAGCCCTCTTTTCTCCTTTTTCTTCAGAGCCCATGTCTCAGCCCCATACATCACTGTTGGCACAACAATTCCTTGATACAGTGCCCTTTTTACTTTCACTCCGAGATTTCTTGTCTTCCACATACTTCCCATTCCTCCGAAAACCTTCCTTCCTTCACACACTCTCTGTTTTACCTCCACTTCCATACCTCCACTCCTGCTTATCGTTCCTCCTAGATATTTAAAACACTCTACTTGTTCCAATATTTCCCCATCCAGCCTCACATCTAGATTCACCCTATGCTCTCCCATATTACACACCATTACTTTACTTTTATTGACGTTCACCTTCAGTTTCCTCCTTCCACAAACCACACCAAACTCTTTGACTACCCGCTGCAGTTTCTCATCAAAATCCGCCACCAATGCTGTGTCATCAGCGAACAGCAACTGATTCAACTCCCAATCTCTACCATTCTTTCCTACTAAACCCAATCCTCTTCCCATAGTTCTCCTTTTCACCTCCCTCACCACACCATCCATAAACATATTAAACAGTCATGGTGACATTACACAACCCTGTCGCAAACCTACCTTTACCTCAAACCATTCACTCAACTCACCATTTCCTACTCTCACACATGCTCTGCTCCCTTCATAAAAACTCTTAACTGCTTCTAACATATTTCCTCCTATTTCATAAATCCTTAACACCTTCCACATTGCTTCACGGTCCACACGATCATACGCTTTTTCCAAGTCCATAAAAGCCCAAAATATCTCCTTATGCTTCTCTAAACAATTCTCGCATAGCTGTCTTACTGCAAACATCTGATCCACGCACCCTCTTCCCCTCCTAAAACCGCACTGTTCTCCTATTGCAACTTCCGTACACTTTATTATCCTCTCTATCAACACCCTGCCATACAGCTTTCCAACCACTGACAATAAACTAATACCTCTATAACTTGAACACTCCTGCCGATCTCCCTTCCCCTTGTACAACGGCACAATACATGCACTCTTCCAGTCTATTGGTACCATTGACACAGCAAAGCACACATTGAAAAGTCTCACCAACCAATCTATTATCACATCTCCACCCTTCTTTATACACTCCACAGCAATACCATCCAAACCTTCTGCTTTTCCCACTCTCATTTGTTTCACTGCTTCTTTCACCTCATTTTCCTCAATCCTTTCATTCATTCCCTGCCACCTGGGTGGCCTTGGTAACCTATCTCCATCCACCTCTGCTTCAATCACTGCTTCTCTTCCATCTCTTGTATTTAACAAAGATTCAAAATACTCAGCATATCTTCTCCTCTCTTCAACTGGTTCCACTAGTAATTCTCCATTTTCATCTTTCACTGACTCTTCCCTCTTTTGTCCTCCTTTCCTTACTTTATTTACCTCCTTCCAGAACATCTTCTTTCGTTCTTCAAAATTCTCACTCAGCCTTTGACCCAACCTTTCGTTTGCATCTTTTTTCGCTTCTCTAATTTTTCGTTTTGCCTTTCTCCTTTTCTCCTTGTACCTCTCCCATACCTCAACACTACCATCCTGTAAAACCCTCTCAAAACACTGTCTCTTCTCCTCAACTGCCTTTCTCACCGTATCATTCCACCACTCGCTTCCCTTCCTGATACCTCTGCCTCCTACTTTCCTTTTGCCGCATACTACCTCTGCACTTGCTTTCACTCCTTCCTTAAACTGTTGCCATTCAACCTCAACTTCTCTCTCTTCCATCTCTCTCACTTCCATCCACTTTTCATTCAGTCTTTCCTTGTACTCTCTCTTTTTTCTCCCTCACTCTTCTCTAACTCACTAACTTTTATTACCTCTCTTACTTCACGCTTGTCTCTTATTCTCCTGTAACTCATAACTCTTAGCTTGCCCTCCACCAGGTAATGATCTGACATGCCCTCCGCCTCACCTCTCATCACATTCACATCCAGCAGTCTACACAATCTTTCCCTTGTCACCAGCACATAATCCATCAATGCCCTCTCTACAATCTCTCCCCTCACAAGTCTATGCCAGGTGTGTGTATACGCCTTTTTTTGAAGAACGTATTACCTACACTCAATATACACTCTTCACATAAATTTTTCAGTCTTTCTCCACTCTCGTTTACACCATCCACACCAAAACTACGATCCCTCAACAGACTCATTTCCTACCCTAGCATTTAGGTCCCCTAAAACTATAACATTTTCATTAAACCCTTGTAGACAATCTCTCAAATCCTCCCAGAAACCCTCTACCTCGTCTAACTCTCTTTCACTTCCTGGTCCATACGCACTTACAAAAACCCACCTTTCACCCTTAAACCGCATTCTCACCCACATTAGCCTTGATGACACCTCTTTCCACTCTTTTATAAACTCTCTCAACTCCTCCTTCACAATAATAGCCACTCCTTCTTTCCCCCGGACTCCCTCGTCTACTCCAGACTTTCTACATATCACGTTTCCAAAATCCACTTCTCCCTCTCCTTTCATCTTTGTTTCATTCAGTGCAAGGACATCATACATCCTTCTTTCAAATAACCTTCCAATATCCTCTCGCTTCTCATTCGTACTACATCTACGCACATTCAAAGCTCCTATTCTTAGGGTCCGGGACCACGAACGCGTTCCCTCGCCCCTATCTCTGTCTCGTAGAGAGCTAGCTAACCTGATCTAACCTGCCTTCATCTAAAGTTCATGTAGTCTAACCTTATTAACCCAACATTATTCACTCTCTTAGTTAAGTTAGCTTATTGCTGCTACCGTTCACTGTACAGCGGTAATTGTACTACTGTGATATAATACATGTATGTTATTACCGCTACCATTCACTGTACAGCAGTAATTGTACTACTGTGATATAATACATGTATGTTATTACCGCTACCTTTCACTGTAGAGCGGTTATTGTACTACTGTGATATAATACATGTATGTTATTACCGCTACCGTTCACTGTACAGCGGTAATTGTACTACTGTGATATAATACATGTATGTTATTACCGCTACCGTTCACTGTACAGCGGTAATTGTACTACTGTGATATAATACATGTATGTTATTACCGCTACCGTTCACTGTACAGCGGTAATTGTACTACTGCGATATGATACATGTATGTTATTACCGCTACCGTTCACTGTACAGCAGTAATTGTACTACTGTGATATAATACATGTGTTATTACCGCTACCGTTCACTGTACAGCGGTAATTGTACTACTGTGATATAATACATGTGTTATTACCGCTACCGTTCACTGTACAACAGTAATTGTACTACTGTGATATAATACATGTATGTTATTACCGCTACCTTTCACTGTACAACAGTAATTGTACTACTGTGATATAATACATGTATGTTATTACCGCTACCGTTCCCTGTACAGCGGTAATTGTACTACTGCGATATGATACATGTATGTTATTGTTCTGTATTAATCCAATATAATCTCTCAACAGGTAATGTATTATACATCCAAAGATAAAACAAAATTAATTAGAAGCATTTTCACACTCATTCCAAATGTCACCATTATATAATTACCATCAATAGTTGTCCTTATTTTGTAAATTTCATTAATCGATTTTAGGAGTATGGTTGGTTGTTGGAAGGAACATAATAATTGATATTGGTTTAGGAGTAATTTATCGAGAGGACTTCCCTAAGTGGTTAAGGCCCCATTAATTGCTCTTTCCATTCACATATGCATAGCCTACGTGAGTTGCAGTTGGGATGTGTGTACATGCTTAGATTGATATGCAGGATTCGAAGTTGCATAATAAATCGTAGGCAGTGTCCACCAACCTTTAACTGTCTTCGTGGTGCGATGTATAAGGTGTTGATTTTCGGTGTGAGTATCCTGGGTTCGAATCCACGGACTGCCACATGTGTTTGTAAATTTCATTAATCGATTTTAGGAGTATGGTTGGTTGTTGGAAGGAACATAATAAATGAATAAAATAAAGAACGGCTTCTAGCATAGTAAGTACACTCACCCGTACTAAAAGTTGCTCAGCCCTTCCATCCCCTACTCCACCCTGGGCAGGTGGAAGGGGGGAGTTGGGTCCAAGTCTACCCCCACCTTCCACCCCCAAACTATCCCCAACTCCCCCACCCTCCTTCTCTAGCTGGCAGTTAGTGATTGGAGGCGATTGTTCTCATGAATTGTAAATTATTGTTATACCATCTTTGCACATGCTTACAATGGCCAACATTTATTAATACAATATACTGTATAATTGTATTCTCAAAATGAGTCTATACACACATGGGTTACAAGAATCTCGGCTGTATTGGTCTTCTCTCTCTCTCTCTCTCTCTCTCTCTCTCTCTCTCTCTCTCTCTCTCTCTCTCTCTCTCTCTCTCTCTCTCTCTCAACACTGAGACTACGAGGTCATCTCATTATTTTTTTTTTTAAATAGGTAATGGGTTTGACAATGTGGATCATAGCAAACATTTTAGCCTAAATATGAATACAATACGCAACCATGGCTGACAGTTAGCATTGAAAAGGTTCAACACTAGTATTTGTGGAAATTGTTTCTCATTTAAGATCTGATCTACATGGAACAAACTTTCCTCAGAAGTTGTAAACATTTCCTCGGTAGAGCAGTTCAAGAAGAGTGGATAGTATTTTGCACACTCTGTAAGGAGTGTAGTGCACTGAACAATATCTCGCATTCGACTTCGAAAATTTCCCCGAAATGGACGGCAAGGTCTTTGATATACTAACTATTCCTTGTAACTCTTTCATAACACACACTTTCTACAACCAAGATTTTACGGGTCTGAATGGGGTATATTTCCCTTCATTAGAGTGTGTGACGAGTGTTGCCTGCATTCGATACATATAGAGAAGAGTTGATGGTAAAATTGTCTATTAAACCTATGCATTTTTTCGGGGTGTGTAGAGGCGAGAGGCTGGGATCACAGATAGAGACAGAGAAGGGGGAAGTGAGAAGGCGAGCCCTGCTACTCAAGGGCTCGATACTCAAACCTTACTAAAAATTAACACCGACTTTGATCGTAAGTTGTATCGAGTTCTACATGTAATTGATTGAAAACGAAGTTCTACATGTAATTGATTGACAACGAAGTGTATAGGCCACATATAATTAAATGCAGACCGTTTATATTATGTATGGTATTGAATAAATGGGAGAAACTGATTGAAATGGTAAACGAAACTATCAACAATAGTCGCAACACTATTTCAGCCAATATTTGCCTTTAGACCTTTCCTTTAATATTAAAAAAAGCCCGACTGTGTAAGTAATTTGAAAACCTAGGAGTAGATCGTAGAGGAAAAGTTGATGTTTATTGCAATAATGGTGAACATAATATCCTGAATAATGTATGATATTGGAATTAATTACGGTATCACTAGCCTATATTAAAAGCATATCACGTCTTGGTCGTGGATTGTAATGCAATGAGAGAGGGACACACACACGCAGAGAGAGAGAGAGAGAGAGAGAGAGAGAGAGAGAGAGAGAGAGAGAGAGAGAGAGAGAGAGAGAGAGAGAGAGAGAGAGAGAGAGAGAGAGAGAGAGAGAGAGAGAGGTAGAAGACCAATACAGCCGAGATTCTTGTAACCCATGTGTGAATAGAGACTCATTTTGAGAATGCAATTATACAGTATATTGTATTAATAAATGTTGGCCATTGTAAGCATGTGGAAAGATGGTATAACAATAATTTACAATTCATGAGAACAATCGCCTCCAATCACTAACTGCCAGCTAGAGAAGGAGGGTGGGGGAGTTGGGGATAGTTTGGGGGTGGAAAGTGGGGCAGACTTGGACCCGACTCCCCCCTTCCACCTGCCCAGGGTGGAGTAGGGGAAGGAAGGACCCACCCCTGAGCAACTTTTAGTACGGGTGAGTGTACATATATATATATATATATAACATACCGGTATATATATATATATATATATATATATATATATATATATATATATATATATATATACATACGGTACCGTATGTCAATACATGGTGTATCACAATGTATAAAAAAAGAACGCCCAACAACCCACCATGGTTGTCCTAGCGTTGGGAATGCAGTTTTGGCTCCCAAGTGGTGGGTATGCCTATCTATATATATCAATTAGCAGCACAGTAACACATTAAATAAAACTAATACAAATGTGTTTTGTCTTAACCACATTCGACCTCTAATCCTCAATAGGTCTTCTTTCATAGGCCTTTGTCTTTCATAGGCTCTCCTTATACCATTATTTAGCCAACAATGAAGACAAACCAGTACTTACTTAACGTGAGCGAATGAAAGTCCTTCTCCATCATGCTATGCCTTCCAATTAATTTGCACGCACACAGCATCACGGAAACGCACACAGAATGACGCGAACGCACACACACAAGCATGAATTGCACACATGCGTAGAAACACATCCAACCCGTGGGCAGTGAGAGTGGTCACTGGTTGACAAATGTAGCAAGTTAGCAACTTCATACTCCAACCTCTCAACAGTTGCCAATCATAAAACACAAACATCGCTAGTCTCAAAATTCGCTATAATGGCGCTAGACTATTGTCTTTTGTCACTAGAGAATGGATATCATTGGTATGGTTAAATAAACTTATTATTGTAGTATAGTACTCAAGATTTAATTATATAATTATAACGGTGTTAAATCATCATTAAATGTCTAGTTGGAAGTAAATTACCGTAAATCTAGCAGTAAGTTGCTAGACTGGCAACTCTGAGGGAGTCCATGTGCGGTGTACAGGATGACAACATAACCCGACCAATGCAGTCCAACCACAAACCCTATACCTCAACTATATTAACATTTACCAACAAACTGCACAACAAACAAACTATTAAAATATTTACTATTCATTATAAACACAATACTGATGTTGTATGTACGAGAATAATGCGGTAAAGCTTTAGTTGAGGATCTATTGCGAGAATGTTGGTACCCGTGTTTAAAATTGAACGATGCATCAAGATACACAAGGGATAACATGGGAAGGGCGCTTGTCATATAGAGTTTTATAGAACATCATAGGATTTGTCACGAGAGAGAGAGAGAGAGAGAGAGAGAGAGAGAGAGAGAGAGAGAGAGAGAGAGAGAGAGAGAGAGAGAGAGAGAGAGAGAGAGAGAGAGAGCAATCCCAAAGTTCCAGCAGCTCAACTAAAGGAGGGAAACTCAGCTCCAACTCTCTATACTCTCTCTCTCTCTCTCCTATTGTTATTCTCTTCTCTGCAATTATGAGTATTATGCCTTTATTCTTACATGATTTATTTATGTTTTTAACTTGACTTTCTCTCTTACTTTGTCTTCTTTTTGTTTTACTTTTTTCTTCTCAACTGTCCTCTGTGTTTTTCGTCAGCACTCCATCTTTCTGTTTTGTTCTGCTTCCTTCCATAGTTCTGCTTCCTTCCCTAGTTCTGCTTCCTTCCCTAGTTCTGCTTCCTTCCCTAGTTCTGCTTCCTTCCCTAGTTCTGCTTCCTTCCCTAGTTCTGCTTCCTTCCCTAGTTCTGCTTCCTTCCCTAGTTCTGCTTCCTTCCCTAGTTCTGCTTCCTTCCCTAGTTCTGCTTCCTTCCCTAGTTCTGCTTCCTTCCCTAGTTCTCTTTCCCTTTCTCCTCTCTACGCCTTTCTCTGCGTTTACCAATTGCTTTACTTTCACATAAATTCCTGACCTCATTTGATTTGAATGGAAAAGGTACAAACTTTATTTCAAAGGATTCTAGAATTCAATATTATATTACAAGCATTCTTTACAAACCCTGTGCATAACCAGTTATTTATCATAATAATGTGTGAACAGAAAAACATAGTAATAATAATATATTACAAATTAACATGCACAACAATGGTAAATGTAAAGATGCGAGGGTCTAACAATAACAAAGGTGAAATGGTAAGCGGATTCAGGAATCACAATTCCTGTCAATGACCTCCTTTGGGACATTGGTAAAATTTTGCAAATATACATTTCGGTTTTGTAATTCTGTCAGGTTGGGGATTTTCTAGGGTAAATAATTATAGTATAGGGTGTATATAATTATGATATAGGGTGGATATGGCTTAGAGTGAGTATATTACATATAGAATATAGCGTGAATATGATATACTGTAGGGTTAATATGGTATAAGGTGTAAATGATATAGGGCGACTATAATATAGATGATATGTGTGTTTGGGCTATAAGTTATTTTGGAAGAGTGAATATTCAGGCTTTTCTAAGGTTTACACAGGATTATTTCCAGATATTGCCATAATCCAGCCTAATAATAGTGTACAGCCAGCCATAACAAAGAGATAGAAAGCCGTCATCGTATATTGCAAGGCTGACCTTACCCCTTGGCCTGCTAAATATTATTATAATCTTTGGCTTTTCCATTTCCATGTAGGCTATCTATAATGGTATAACTAAAATCATCACTGTCGCAGCAATATAACCTGTTTTATGTGTATGAATTTCGACTCCAACTGCACACTCAGAATCAACAGGTCGTAAACAAACCTACTCTCAAACTGTTAAAGTATTAAGCCTTTGAAGATCCAATTACGTATTTCTTATATCTTTTCTGGCCATTGTTAGACGATTGTATTTGAGATTAGGAAGGGTATATGGACGTCAGAGGCAGGATTGGGATAGTGATCACCTTTACAAGTCCCACATATCCTTCATACGTTCTATACAATCGTCTAATGGTAGCATGAATAAAGTGTCAAAATGCGTCATAATCCTCAAAGGGTTACGTTACAAACACTTTACCTCGATAGTCCTCACTGTTTCACCGCGACTTATTGTCGGTTATATTTCAGCTGGCGGAAAATTAGATCCCTTATCACTTAATATATCGATAGTTAAATTAAACAATAATTACCCTTTTAGTACTTTTGACGTCTTTTGTATATTGTTCAGCTACATCTAGGAAAGATAAATGGCAGCTAAAAGGAATAATTGCGATAGTCTGTAACCAATTAATGGGTAGACTTCCTTCGTAACCTGAATACAACTGTATAATAGTGTGCAGAGTATAATGCAAAAACGTCACCGGTACTGAATGGGTTAATACATAATGCTCAACATTTAAAGTAACTACATATTTCGCTGCAATATCTTTATATTTTATATGCGTATGAAACAGACAAAAGACAAGTTGCCTGTACGAGTGTCTCCCTAAAAGCCAAACGTGTGACAGAGCCAAATTCAAGGGGCGTTGGGGTCAAAATGCCTGGACACACGAAATCAAAGAAAGATTTATTGAGTTAGAGAGTTCCAGAGTTCACTTGCTGAGTAGAAGAAAGACTGAGAAAATGTGTAAATTTTTGGGTTGGAGAGCTGGACAGAATTAGAGTGGGACTGTTGAAAGGCGAGTGCCTCGCACATGCCGCACTTATCCTTCTGACTTCCATGTACGCTTCCAAATCTGAATATAATCGTCTAATATTAGGTAGAAAACAAATGAAATGCGTACTTTTAAGAAACGAACAACAACGGAATTTATGGTCGTGACTGTACAGTTGACCGCATGCATTTGAACACTTTATATTTACGTATATAATAGTAATTAGTAAGACTGATTTATATGCTTATTTTCTTTTGCAGTAGTTAACACGATCCATTAGCGGTTTCAAAGTAAATGATAAATATCGGTCAATCACGCTATGTTTACTCCGATACATATAGAAAAAGTCAAAACGACCACAACCAAAACTGTCAATTTCCAAACCTACGCTCATCCAAATGTACCCAAGATCCAAATTGTTTTAACTTTAACATACCAACCCTTACCTAACCTAACCAAGCCTGGCCAATATTATAACGTAATCTGCTGTAACTTAGCTTGTTTATGATTGTGGCCATTTACGTTGTGGCTGTTTAGGAGTTTGGTTGTCTAGGAATGTGGCTGTTTAGATTGTGCCTGTTTTGGAGTAGAACCGATTAAGATTGTGTCCGTTTAGGATTGTGGACGTCTAGGAGTGTAACAATTTAGGAGTGTGGCCATTTATAAGTGTGACCATTTAGGAGTGTGGCCTTTAGAATTGTAGACGTTAGGAGTCTCACCATTTATGAGTGTGGCCATTTAGGATTGTGGCCGTGTTGACCCTCTTCCTGTCCCATGTATACCTATAAAAGTGTACACAGTGTAAACTGGTGTGGGTGGTGTGTGTACATGTTTACTCTTAACACCCTAAGAGCGGGTGGTGGAGAATATTTCACCGTACCGCCCAGCGGGGGGTTTATACCATAAATGGCCTTGTTTCCGTGCTCTTTTTCATGCATAAACAAGAGCCAGAGCGTAACACAAGTATGTATCCCTGAAAAGGCGTTAATGACACCTGAACCATCCTTCTACGATCACTGGTTGTCTTGCAACGATCGTGCAACCGAAGGGCAAAATCGCTAAAATACGGTCATTTCGTTACATAATTACGTGTGTAGCGAGGGAGGGAGGGTGGATGTGTGTGGAGTAAATGTCAGTAGGCCCACGGCAGCCGTGGCGAACGGTCATGAGGCAACCTACGCTCCTCCCGTCGCTCGTCTCTCTCTCAGAGCCAATATTGCGCCAAAATTGCACACGGACTGAAGTCGGGCCCCGCCACATAGTCCAGATTTTTTGATACGGACTCAGGCCCCGCTAAACAAGGGTTAACCACCATTAAAGTGTCCAGCCCTTCACTCCACATCACCGTTTATCATCAACCATAAACTTAATCGATAACCACAACCACAAAACCCTACAATAGACCACCAAAAATCACTCAAGACCCAAGATCATATGTTAAAAATGACTCGCATATTCGTAAAACCATTGAAAATAATTAAATAATACCTATATTAATTCCAAAAAACCACATATATATTCTCAAAACCACAATAATTGTATCAACACTATCAACATAATACACTAGAAAACCACCAACATATACTCAAAACCACCAACATACACTTACAACTATCAAAATATACTCAAAACCACCAACATATATTCAAAACCATCAATATACAATTAAAATTATCAACATATGCTTAAAGCCACCTACTGTATATATATATATATATATATATATATATATATATATATATGATTGAAATATATGTTATTTAGGTAAAATGCAGCTAACAGTCGATCGTAATACAGAGATCGTATTTACTCCTTTTAGTCTTACAGGTAGATACTAAGCTGAAGAAAATCGATCAAAATTATGTCAACATGCTGAACGTTATGACCAAATATAAACTAGTACAATATACTCAAAACAACCAACATAAATATTACATTGACAATACTTAACATTAACTTAAAATGGGTCACAGTCTAGACAAGTCGCTGGATATTAACGATGTTAATGAGGTATGGAAAATCTTTAAGGGGTAATTATATACGTGTGTGTGGAGAGAGAGAGAGATATATATTTACATAGATATACATAGGTACACTGGCCACACAGACCTTACGATCCAAACGATGTGGTCAGGACTTAATTCTAGTAGAGATGGCATATCCGATAGAAAATGAAAGTTGAAGGAAAGGATAGAAAAGAAGAAGGCTCTCTCCCCACCCTCCGTTCCCTCCGGCAATTACCATACATGAAAAAGTTGGAAGTGATTAACCTTGCTGGGCTTCGAAATTACAGAAGGAATTTAGAGGAAAGATTGGAAAAAAAAAAAAGGAAAACAAAAAGGAAAATTCATGCAACCCTTCGCCTAAACCCTCTCCGACATATGACGCGATTTTGAGACTATTTGGGATACTTTAAAACCTTTGTTGCCATCAGGGGTATTTAGAAACCCTTAGTTTTGTTACTTCAACCTCTGCAGTTGTCTTTGAGTTAGCTGTGGGCAGAAAACTAATTTTGGAGAGGTAATTATAAGAGTGAGAGAACTCCATTTCTTATTGCTAATCTGGCAACCTCTGCATCATATGAGTCTGAAGGGGTTAAGCAGGTGTCACACTATGCCGATTTAAGTGCCGACGCTCCACGACTTAAGGATCGGGAGCAGGTCTTTGCCTACATCGCCGCGCGACGTGGGTGGGCGCCTACTCAAGAGAGCCGTCGGGAGAGGTCGTCAGGGGCCTCAGGAAAAGTTCGACATGCACAACTCTCATGAGTTGAGTCGGCGGCTAGTAAATTGGCGGGACGGTGACGGTAGGCAGGTGGCGTCGGGCGGCATCCAGTAGGCGTCAGACGGTACAAGGGTGTCGAACTGTCTGCGTCAGACGCCGCTTATAAGGTAGGTCGCCTTCAGGCAGCGACCCGGTAACGCCTAGGCGCCGTCATAGGGGGAGGGCATACCGTGAGTCCGCGACCTGGCAACTTCGCACGGGACATCGTTGATAGATGGTTTTGGGGGTGTTTTTATTTTAACCTTGATGGAGGTCTAGCGAGGAAACTAAAAAATAAATTAGTATATAAATTTATAGACCCCAAAAATCACCACTGTCCCCTTAATCCGATCCCATGAAAGAGTGACTATCTATAAACCCTTTCAATAGCGGTGGCGTTTGTTTTGCCATAGTTCTGCCATACTTAGACGATTTTATGCAGCTTAAGAACGGTCTGTGGGAGTTAACCTCTGAAGTGCGCATGGGGGGTATGAGACACCACACTCCTGTGCTGACGTATTTGAGCTGTTCCCATCACTAACATATTTATTTTACCATAAATTGCATTAATACTTATCCATATGCGCCTATTATAGGTTGATTATAAAGGTATTAACCTGTTACAAAAATAAAACAAGTGAAAACAGCTTTGGATGGTCAAAATCGGCGATACAGGCCGGGAGTTACACAATGTATGGCTGCGGCAACCTCCCAGCCCACCACTTTTCTCCACCTCTGGAGAGAGACTGTCGATCGATACTCTCTCTCTCTCTCTTGCATTCGCTTGCTAACAGTGATGACAACGCCCTGCTACCAACTCTCTAATGTTAGCACGAAAATAGACCACAGGAAAAGGGAATAACAGGGAAAATAGGTGATAACTGAAGGAGGGGAGGAAACTGGGGAAGGAGGAGAGGTGGAGGAGTGATATTTGGCATGGCCCAGGGGCAAACATTTTTTTTTTTTTTTTTTTTTTCCGGTGTTTTAAATTATTTTTTTCCCCTGACTCTTAAGAGTCTTCCCGCAGTCCGCAGTCCGCCGGGGGAACTCTTAAGGGGACCGACCGGTTAATTTAGGCTTAAAAACTCGAAATCCTGAAAACACCAATAGGTGTTTACTCAACAAGAGTCAACATCCCTTCATAAGCCAGTGAAATATTATTAGTGAAAACCCATTGGAAATAGTATTTTTTTATGTTTTCCAAACTTTTCCTGTAATTCTAAAAACGTTATATAGCGAACTTTGAAATTAACATGCTCAGTAACTACTGGGCATACGAGGAGCATACCTATATAAATCGAAAGAGCGTAAGCTACTCTACAACCTACCATACGCTTTATCTTCTACTTTGCCATGTTCCCGCATAAAATATTGTAAATCTAAAAAACAAAAGTAAAAATGTTCACCTAATGACCTTAGACTTTCACCTGTTTTTCTCAGAACCTATATTGCCGCACTATCGGATGTTATTTTACAGTTATTATTGGACCTATAGGAATGGTGTATATACCATTGGAAAGGTAATTAAAAACAGTAAAAGGCCTATAAACCAAATTTACTCTAATAATTTAAAATGTTTCACAATATGTCGTCAAAGTTGTAATTTTCTATAAATAAATTCGCCTGAATCCGTCATCACCTAAATCGAACAAATACACAAAATATATAAAATGTGTTTTTTAGAAACTATAGATACACCTTTTGTGAGTTGTTTGATCACATAAAACATGTGCTATGGGTATTTCTGTAGGAGTTTATCATTTTCTGCAGTACTATGATTTTCAATTTTTTTTTTCCTAAATTGCAAGAAAAAAGCAAAAATAAAATAATATATATTTTTTTTGATCTAGTTTTATGGTCATATACACCTGTGCCAAATTTCATTTAATTGATAGTAAGACCTGGAAGTAGGGTAATTAACCGGTCGGTCCCCTTAAGAGTCTTCCCGTAGTTCCCGGGTTAATAGAGATAAATGAGAGAAATGGAGGACTTGTGATTGCTACAGGCCCATTGTAAGCATAATACAATAACCTAATAGTTGCCAGACTATAACGAGAAAGACGTCACCGGTACTGAAAGGGTTAACTATAGATGGCCTTGTTGCTCATTTATGGATCTTTTTCTTATGTTTTTAGTTTCCTCCCTAAATCTCAATCTGCAGTACTATGATTTTCATTTGTTTTTTTACCTAAATTGCAAGAAAAAAGCAAAAATATATATATATATATTTTTTTTATCTAGTTTTATGGTCATATACACCTGTGCCAAATTTCATTTAAATTGATAGTAAGACCTGGAAGTAGGGTAATTAACCGGTCGGTCCCCTTAACCCTTTCACGCACATATGACGCAGAGGTTGCCAGATTAGAAATAAGAAATAGAGTTCTCTCACTCTTATAATTACCTCTCCAAAATTAGTTTTCTGCCCACAGCTAACTCAAAGACAACTGCAGAGGTTGAAGTAACTAAACTAAAGGTTTTTAATTGCCCCTGATAGTAACAAAGGCTTTAAGGTATCCCCAATAGGCTCAAAATCGCGTCATATGTCGGAGAGGGTTAAGAGTCTTCCCGTAGTTCCCGGGTTAAGAGAGATAAATGAGAGGAATGGAGGACTTGTGATTGCTACAGGCCCATTGTAAGCATAATACAATAACCTAATAGTTGCCAGACTATAACGAGAAAGACGTCACCGGTACTGAAAGGGTTAACTATAGATGGCCTTGTTTTACCAATTACTCAAAACAAAATAACACTTAATTAAGGGGAGATGGGCACATTTGTTTGCTCATTTATGGATCTTTTTCTTATGTTTTTAGTTTCCTCCCTAAATCTCAAGCTTCCCCCCCCCCCCCACACACACACACACACACAAACGTCGCCTCCGACGGACCGGTTTGCCTCGGTCGGGATCAAGTGTGACGGAGTAGGGGTCCAGTGTGACAGGGTGGCTGGCCATCGCCGCCGTAATATCTATCGGCGCCGCCCTACCTCCTATAGGAGCCGCTCGTCAGGAGCATTGTCGCCAACCAGTTTGCGTGTTACGGCGCATGACGCCGCCCCAGCGGCGTCATTTATCTTCCTTAGGTCTTGCATGGTTGCCACTCGACCCCTTCCAGTTGCCGTTAGGCGGCATGCCTGTCCATACTGCCCGCCGTGGGCGTCCCGCCCCTCTATCACCCACGATACTCGGCAGTAGTCTCCCCCTTGTATCGCCACTCCATAAGTCGTGGACCGTCGGCACTTAAATCGGCATAGTGTGACACTTGCTTTAGCAGCATGTACATTTTGGGGTTAATTGGAATCATCCAACCCATCACCCTTAGTAGTATGTACAATGTACATATTTAATTATGATTTTTATTATTATTATTCTTTATTTGTTTATTTACTTTTTTTCTTTTCTAGACAGAGAGAGATAGAGAGAGATTATACAGTAATACCACCATTATCATCTAACCCGGGAAAGGCGAAGGTCCTCATAAGAGGTTTGATGGGCTAAGGCAAAGGTCCTCTTAAGAGCCAGGGAATAAAAAATAACTTTCAAAACACCCCACTGGCATTTAAAACAAAGCAATATGTAATTAGGTGAGATCATTCCCATCCATTACTTGCTACCACTCCTACATATGTGTCCCCCACTCCTCAATTACCAGTTATTTTTCCTCTTACTCCCTATTTTATTGGGTAATTTTCTAGGCGAATTTCCCTTACACGGGCGATGCAGCTAGAGATCCTTGCAACACAGAGACATGTATTGCAAGGCCTCAGTGCCGCCTTGGAGGCTCTCGCCTCATGATACAACCGGGCCGCAATAATACGTCTTTTTCACCCCCAAAATGCTTTTCCCACTTATTTTATTGCTCTTAATTGTTTATCTTCATATTAAACGTAAAATAGGCACATATGGATAAGTAATTATTATATTTATGGTAAATATGACTATTTTCGACATGAATTATCAAAAATACCTTCGTGTGGTGGGACGTTTCAAAATACCATAGCTCCGCACTTCCCGGGTTAAGACATACCACAAATATCAATAATTGCCACTTGGGACCAGCCTGGATCCCTTACCACCAACAGTATACAAGTTAAACTGTTCAGTATTTCTTAGCCAGTAACTCTGTGACCTACAACACATTACCACTAACACACACACACACACACACAGTATATAAGTTAAACTGTTCAGTAATTCTCAGCCAGTAACTCTGTGACCTACAACACATTACCACACACACACACACACACACGCACACACACAGTATACAAGTTAAACTGTTCAACACATTACCACTAACACACACACACGCACACACACAGTATACAAGTTAAACTGTTCAGTAATTCTCAGCCAGTAATTCTGTGACCTACAACACATTACCACTAACACACACACACACACACACACACACACACACACACACACACACACACACACAGTATACAAGTTAAACTGTTCAGTAATTCTCAGCCAGTAACTCTGTGACCTACAACACATTACCACTAACACACACACACACACACACACAGTATACAAGTTAAACTGTTCAGTAATTCTCAGCCAGTAACTCTGTGACCTACAACACATTACCACTAACACACACACACACACACACACACACACACACACACACACACACAGTATACAAGTTAAACTGTTCAGTAATTCTCAGCCAGTAACTCTGTGACCTACAACACATTACCACTAACCACCAACACTTATGTTATTAACAAAATTACCTCAGGCTAAACTTGTTAACATTACTTAGATTGGCTCCAGCAATTGTAACTTCCCGTCTCCTACAATGTCACTGTCATTAGTATTTACTGTGATTTGTTTACTAACTATATAATGATACCAAGTTACTTTGACCTCAACGGTAAATACTCTTGTATTAATTAGTAAGCTGTGAATAATTTAATAATTAAATGTATTGTCAACTATGAAACCAAACTATTAATATGAAGCAAAGAAGTGATAGATATAGATGTAACTAGATCATCAAATGAATTACTAAGGACAAAATAGGTGGTTAAGGAGTATGGCAATATGTATTTAGTAATAGATATATAGTAGTTAATTAATCTGCAGTTAACTCTACCGGTGTAATATGTACCCCTCGTCTTGATAGTTATAATGTCTTTTGAAGGTGATTTAGGTATATAAGGAAACTACAGGAACAAATATTATATCCTTCATTTCTCTAGCTAAGGGTTTTCCTTTACTAATTATAATGTTTCTTATGATAGTCAGAACATTTTGTTGAAAGGCGTACCCCTAGGATGTAACATAAACCAACAATCACTCTGGACTTGGGTTACTGAAGGTCCCAAATGTAACTACAAGATCTAAATTTTTCTTCTCCAATGTACGACCATTAATCTCAAAACGAACTGTTCCTTCCTTTAAAATGCATTCTCATACAGTATAATATCAATCATATAAAATACACTATATATTTTTGCTGTACGCTGTACGAATGATTACATATATATATATATATATATATATATATATATATATATATATATATATATATATATATATATATGTGTGTGTGTGTGTGACTGTGTGTGTTTTTTTTCTTCTATGTGAGTGAGGGAGACAAAAGGCAGAACTGTCCGAATCTAGCTCCTACCCCAGAGTTGAAAGAGCGACAGGGCCAAAATCAAGGGACGTTCGAGCCAAAATGCCTGGACACACGAAGTTTGAAGCAATTTAAGTCATAGGAAGAGGGAAGGACTGATTCTGGGAGAGAGTTCCCGAGCTCAGAAGTTGAATAGAAGAAAGATTAAGAGTAACGTTTCACTCTTGGGTTGGAGAGTTGCACAGAGTAGGGGTGGGATTGCGTTGCAAGACGGGTACTACGCACTCTACGTAGAGGAGGTGGTATACACTGGGAAAGCTCTGAGGAACATTGAATATTATAACAACGAGAGAGATGCAACATTGCGGCGAAGAGAGAGAGAGATTGCAGAGAGTTGGTGAGTGGGCGGGTGTTAATGATACGAAAGGCTTCTCCTTTCTACTTTGTGCGGTGTGAGAGGATCCTCCCCACACATGTAAACAATACCCAATACAAGGACGCACTGTGCCCCTGTACAGAGCAAGAAGCTGTGCAGGGATAAAGAACCCCTTGAGGCGGTTGAGCACCCCGAGCTTCTGGGAGGCTGCCTTAGCAAGACTGGTAATATGGTCCTTCCAAGTGAGAGCAGAAGAAAAAGAGACACCAAACTCTCCCCTACATTGTTGGGGTATCGGAATTACAATTAACAATGCAAATACTAATAAATAGTGCTTTCCTCACTTTCTAACAATATAATACTCATTTACATTCAACACATGCCACCACCATGATGATGCTATCTGTCAGTGTCAGGTGCACGAGGAAAGGTGTTGACTGTAGGAGGGTGATGGAAGTGGATGAGGATATGTCCCTAGATAATGACCGAAATTGCCCTTTTTGACAGGGAAATGGCCGTGTAATCCAAGCCTTAAGGGTCTATTTACTGTTATGTATTGAAGAAAGATCGCCATACTCTCGAAATACCGCCAAAAATATCCCTAAATGTGAGGTAATGTGACCTACATGGTGTTTTTTTAAACTGACGTCGAGTCAAAACCGAAGTGCATTGTGGTAAAAGTGAAAATGCAAATGTTTCACACAAAGAAGTGGATATCCAAAAAAGTAAGATTTGTGTAGAGAAATGAGAAAGTAATACATGCAAACAGTATGTCAAGAATTGGGTGTCATAAGGAAGTGGAAATTGTAAAGAAATTAAAAATTTGTTGGGAAAATAAAAATGTACTGCCATCTTATAGGTGAAACTCCACTCTGATTGGCTAATGAACATCCGGGAACATCTGGGAGGAGCCTAGAATGTAAACAAGTGTCCTGGACTGGCTGGACAAAAATACCTCTGAACATTTTATAGGGGAGTAAAAATCAAATTGACAAAGTAAGAAAAGTAGAACTTATCCGCGCATCTGTAGGGTCCCTCGAGTAATGTAAACAAAAATAAAAAATAATAATAATTACATAAGATAAGAATCCCGTAATCAAGGAGTTGTAATGATGCAGAACACCCGGAAAAAACCCACATTATGGAAAAAACCAGCGTCCATAAAATTCAGAGCAAGGTGTAAGTTATGTAATATACTAATTAAGTTACTTGCATAATATGAATGACTAAACATAATCGGTAGTGCAATATAATACATACATTACGAAGTATAATTTAACTATTTTCAATTAATAGAGTTGTGAATTGCATAACAACAAATTCTGTAATGTTAGCCGATGTACGTGGGTACTTAATCGACCGCAAATTATATAATACAAGATGTGTGTTGACTGACTGACTGAATAATTGATTGATAGACTGACAGAGTGATCGACTGACTGGCGGATAGAGATAACATTCCAAGCTCTGTATTGTGGTAGTGTTTCCAACCTCACAATATCAAAATAATGTTCAGATTGATCACTATAGGTAACGCCAACGAACTTGACAAAAATATTTATCCCTAGTCTCTCTGTAACTCAAAAAGGGTCTAGAGCAAACTGGCTGTAAAAAATCCACACCTATTTCCTGGTGGACTCCTCCCAAATGATGGAAACGTCAGCCCGATTGTTTTAATTAATTTTGAGTTATAAGAAGTTTAGGGGTCAAATTTTGATGTCAAGTTCGCTGGCGCTACCTTTAATACAAAAAACTACTTCTATAACATTCAGAGCACTAAGTTTAAATGTTATAATACTTAAATAAACAAATAGATATCAATATTTATAGTAAATTAAACATGCAATTAATTAGGTATACATAGTCTAATGATAATTAATACAATGTGGCAGCATTATTGATATATGATTAAACAAGACGATTCTGTGTGCATGTGAGAACGTGTGTGTATGTGTATGCTTAGATAAATTACATTCTTACTGAAAAACACAAACATATATCTTAGGAAAAGGAATAGGCCTACATCTAAAACTAAGAAAACTATAAACTCTAGTATCTGAGCATCACACCTGAGAACTGTACTGTAGAAACATGTTTATATGTTGAGGAAGACGTTTATTATGTTCTGTTATATCTGAGCTTCACACCTGAGAACTGTACTGTAGAAACATGTTTATATGTTGAGGAAGACGTTTATTATGTTCTGTTATATCTGAGCATCACACCTGAGAACTGTACTGTAGAAACATGTTTATATGTTGAGGAAGACGTTTATTATGTTCTGTTATATCTGAGCTTCACACCTGAGAACTGTACTGTAGAGAGATGTTTATATGTTGAGGAAGACGTTTATTATGTTCTGTTATATCTGAGCTTTACACCTGAGAACTGTACTGTAGAGAGATGTTTATATGTTGAGGAAGACGTTTATTATGTTCTGTTATATCTGAGCATCACACCTGAGAACTGTACTGTAGAAACATGTTTATATGTTGAGGAAGACGTTTATTATGTTCTGTTATATCTGAGCTTCACACCTGAGAACTGTACTGTAGAAACATGTTTATATGTTGAGGAAGACGTTTATTATGTTCTGTTATATCTGAGCTTCACACCTGAGAACTGTACTGTAGAGAGATGTTTATATGTTGAGGAAGACGTTTATTATGTTCTGTTATATCTGAGCATCACACCTGAGAACTGTACTGTAGAAACATGTTTATATGTTGAGGAAGACGTTTATTATGTTCTGTTATATCTGAGCATCACACCTGAGAACTGTACTGTAGAAACATGTTTATATGTTGAGGAAGACGTTTATTATGTTCTGTTATATCTGAGCTTCACACCTGAGAACTGTACTGTAGAAACATGTTTATATGTTGAGGAAGACGTTTATTATGTTCTGTTATATCTGAGCTTCACACCTGAGAACTGTACTGTAGAGAGATGTTTATATGTTGAGGAAGACGTTTATTATGTTCTGTTATATCTGAGCTTCACACCTGAGAACTGTACTGTAGAAACATGTTTTATATGTTGAGGAAGACGTTTATTATGTTCTGTTATATCTGAGCTTCACACCTGAGAACTGTACTGTAGAGAGATGTTTATATGTTGAGGAAGACGTTTATTATGTTCTGTTATATCTGAGCTTCACACCTGAGAACTGTACTGTAGAAACATGTTTATATGTTGAGGAAGACGTTTATTATGTTCTGTTATATCTGAGCTTTACACCTGAGAACTGTACTGTAGAGAGATGTTTATATGTTGAGGAAGACGTTTATTATGTTCTGTTATATCTGAGCTTCACACCTGAGAACTGTACTGTAGAAACATGTTTATATGTTGAGGAAGACGTTTATTATGTTCTGTTATATCTGAGCTTTACACCTGAGAACTTTACTGTAGAGAGATGTTTATATGTTGAGGAAGACGTTTATTATGTTCTGTTATATCTGAGCTTCACACCTGAGAACTGTACTGTAGAAACATGTTTATATGTTGAGGAAGACGTTTATTATGTTCTGTTATATCTGAGCTTTACACCTGAGAACTGTACTGTAGAGAGATGTTTATATGTTGAGGAAGACGTTTATTATGTTCTGTTATATCTGAGCTTCACACCTGAGAACTGTACTGTAGAAACATGTTTATATGTTGAGGAAGACGTTTATTATGTTCTGTTATATCTGAGCTTTACACCTGAGAGCTGTACTGTAGAGACATGTTTATATGTTGAGGAAGACGTTTATTATGTTCTGTTATATCTGAGCTTCACACCTGAGAACTGTACTGTAGAGAGATGTTTATATGTTGAGGAAGACGTTTATTATGTTCTGTTATATCTGAGCTTCACACCTGAGAACTGTACTGTAGAGAGATGTTTATATGTTGAGGAAGACGTTTATTATGTTCTGTTATATCTGAGCTTCACACCTGAGAACTGTACTGTAGAAACATGTTTATATGTTGAGGAAGACGTTTATTATGTTCTGTTATATCTGAGCTTTACACCTGAGAACTGTACTGTAGAGACATGTTTATATGTTGAGGAAGACGTTTATTATGTTCTGTTATATCTGAGCTTTACACCTGAGAACTGTACTGTAGAGACATGTTTATATGTTGAGGAAGACGTTTATTATGTTCTGTTATATCTGAGCTTTACACCTGAGAACTGTACTGTAGAGAGATGTTTATATGTTGAGGAAGACGTTTATTATGTTCTGTTATATCTGAGCTTCACACCTGAGAACTGTACTGTAGAGAGATGTTTTATATGTTGAGGAAGACGTTTATTATGTTCTGTTATATCTGAGCTTCACACCTGAGAACTGTACTGTAGAGAGATGTTTATATGTTGAGGAAGACGTTTATTATGTTCTGTTATATCTGAGCTTCACACCTGAGAACTGTACTGTAGAGAGATGTTATATGTTGAGGAAGACGTTTATTATGTTCTGTTATATCTGAGCTTTACACCTGAGAACTGTACTGTAGAGAGATGTTTATATGTTGAGGAAGACGTTTATTATGTTCTGTTATATCTGAGCTTCACACCTGAGAACTGTACTGTAGAGAGATGTTTATATGTTGAGGAAGACGTTTATTATGTTCTGTTATATCTGAGCTTCACACCTGAGAACTGTACTGTAGAGAGATGTTTATATGTTGAGGAAGACGTTTATTATGTTCTGTTATATCTGAGCTTCACACCTGAGAACTGTACTGTAGAGAGATGTTTATATGTTGAGGAAGACGTTTATTATGTTCTGTTATATCTGAGCTTCACACCCTGAGAACTGTACTGTAGAGAGATGTTTTATATGTTGAGGAAGACGTTTTTATTATGTTCTGTTATATCTGAGCTTCACACCTGAGAACTGTACTGTAAGAGATGTTATATGTTGAGGAAGACGTTTATTATGTTCTGTTATATCTGAGCTTCACACCTGAGAACTGTACTGTAGAGAGATGTTTATATGTTGAGGAAGACGTTTATTATGTTCTGTTATATCTGAGCTTCACACCTGAGAACTGTACTGTAGAGACATGTTTATATGTTGAGGAAGACGTTTATTATGTTCTGTTATATCTGAGCTTCACACTGAGAACTGTACTGTAGAAACATGTTTATATGTTGAGGAAGACGGTTATTATGTTCTGTTATATCTGAGCTTCACACCTGAGAACTGTACTGTAGAGAGATGTTTATATGTTGAGGAAGACGTTTATTATGTTCTGTTATATCTGAGCTTCACACCTGAGAACTGTACTGTAGAGAGATGTTTATATGTTGAGGAAGACGTTTATTATGTTCTGTTATATCTGAGCTTCACACCTGAGAACTGTACTGTAGAGAGATTTTATATGTGAGGAAGACGTTTTATTATGTTCTGTTATATCTGAGCTTCACACCTGAGAACTGTACTGTAGAGAGATGTTTATATGTTGAGGAAGACGTTTTATTATGTTCTGTTATATCTGACTTCACACCTGAGAACTGTACTGTAGAGAGATGTTTATATGTTGAGGAAGACGTTTATTATGTTCTGTTATATCTGAGCTTCACACCTGAGAACTGTACTGTAGAGAGATGTTTATATGTTGAGGAAGACGTTTATTATGTTCTGTTATATCTGAGCTTCACACCTGAGAACTGTACTGTAGAGAGATGTTTATATGTTGAGGAAGACGTTTATTATGTTCTGTTATATCTGAGCTTTACACCTGAGAACTGTACTGTAGAGAGATGTTTATATGTTGAGGAAGATGTTTATTATGTTCTGTTATACCTGAGCTTTACACCTGAGAACTGTACTGTAGAGACATCCCCAATAGGCTCAACACAGCTAACTCAAAGACAACTGCAGAGGTTGAAGTAACTAAACTAAAGGTTTATAAATACCCCTGATGGTAACAAAGGCTTTAAAGTATCCCCAATAGGCTCAACACAGCTAACTCAAAGACAACTGCAGAGGTTGAAGTAACTAAACTAAAGTTTTCTAAATACCCCTGATGGTAACAAAGGCTATAAAGTATCCCTAATCGGCTCAAAATTGCGTCATATGTCGGAGAGGGTTTAACACAAATACGGTAATTATGTAGGTTTCTGATGGATAAATAGTATGTTGAATATGGTTTTATGTATTTATAACATTACTAAAACCGTAATATAGCTGTGTGTATCAGAGAGTGTGTGCTGATATGTACCGGTATGTGTGTGTGTGTATCAATGGATATGTGTGTGTGTGTGTGTGTATGTGTATGTGTATGTGTATGTGTATCAGAGAGTGTGTGCTGATATGTACCGGTATGTGTGTGTGTATCAATGGATATGTGTGTGTGTGTGTTTGTGTATCTGTGAGTGTCTGTATCAGAGTGTGTGTGTGTGTGTGTGTGTATGTGTATGTGTATGTGTATGTGTATCAGAGAGTGTGTGCTGATATGTACCGGTATGTGTGTGTGTATCAATGGATGTGTGTGTGTGTGTGTTTGTGTTTGTGTATCTGTGAGTGTCTGTATCAGAGTGTGTATGTGTGTGTGTGTATCAGAGAGTGTGTGCTGATATGTACCGGTATGTGTGTGTGTATCAATGGATATGTGTGCGTGTGTGTGTGTGTATCGGTGTGTGTCGGTGACCGGGTGTAATCACGGTGCAGCAGAGGTCCTCAGATTTTGTCAATATCTCTGGAAATACTGACGTTACAGTGTAGTGAGCTATGCCAATTAAGCATTAAGGATTCGCGCCGTTTGTGATTGTATCTGGAAGAAAATTAAGCGAGTGGGTGATGAAATATTAACGAAAATACTATACTCTATCCAGCCTTCTCGCCCACAGTCAGCGCCACCTGTTGTTTCAACCATACAAACCCACCCACACCAACATTTCTAACCACTACCACTATCTTCCCCCCCATCGCCTTTCTCCATATTGGTGATATGAATCTATCGTGTGGAAGTTAAATTAAGGTACCGGTAATTTAAAAAGTTAAATCCCTAAATAGAAAAAGTGAAAAGTGAATTACCCGTTTGTAAACAACCTAAACAAGCCTACCCCCTCCGGGAAATTCGTGCTCAAAGTGTACCAAGTCTTGCATAATTAAGTGTTTAAAGTGTGAAAACTGTAATTGTTTTATCCATGTTGCCTGTTCTTAAAAGTCACGTGACCCCCACTGGCTCCACACATCCGCTATAAAAAACAACTGACCCCTACATGCTACGTGTGTGAGGTCTCTCTCTCTCTCTCTCCACCACCCTTCCCTTGTCAACACCATCATGACCACCCCTACCCCACCACCACTGCTATCCCATGCCTCCACATACCCCTACCTCACCCATACCCCCTGTACCATCCATATACCTGTTGTTGCTTGATTTCCTTTGTACTCCTTTGTATTGGTTGTAGTGCATTAACCTTTCCAGTTTATTTTGGCTAGTATTAGAAGATTTAATTTAGTTTAGGAAGGATGTCGACCATTTAAGAGGAGGTATTTAGTTTGTTCACTACGTTTTCATCAAGCTTAAAATTACACCCCGTAGACCCCCTTTCAAGACAAATTTGTACATTTTTCGGTAGAAAAATATCCCGGCCAGAGGCCGGTTGCTCTTAAATTACAGGCTCGCTATCGCTCGCCAGGAAAAAAATCGACACCCTAATGGCACGAAAGGTCCCAAAATTGACAGAAATGGGGCAACATGTCTTAAAATGTCAAAACCAGTAGGGCGAACGTCCTAAAATCTCAAAAGCAATGGGGCCAAACATGAGGGAGAAAGGGGTCCAGAAAACCGGCCCATGTCCCCTTAAATTTCGTTTCAGGAAGGATATAGGCAAATGTTGGTTTGGTGACAGAGTTGTAGATGGGTGGAATAGGCTACCGAGTGATATAGTGGGATCAAGAACGATAGGGAGCTTTAAGATAAAATTAGATAGGCATATGGACGATATGGGTTGGGTGTGAGGGGGATCTACCAGGTGTGGGCCAAACGGCGCTCAGCAGACCCCCGTTATCTTGTGTTAATCTCTGACCGTTTTGGTGGGGTCGGTACTCAAGCTATTGGTGAGTTGGGCCTTGTGGTTGGGGTTGGGTGTGACAGGGATCTGCCTTGTGTGGGCCGATCGGCTTTTTGCAGACTCCCATTTTCTTATGTTCTTATGTTCTTATGTTTATATGTTGAGGAAGACGTTTATTATGTTCTGTTATATATTTACCTGAGAGAGAGAGAGAGAGAGAGAGAGAGAGAGAGAGAGAGAGAGAGAGAGAGAGAGAGAGAGAGAGAGAGAGAGAGTATAATAGATAAATAATATTACCTACAGTGTAACGTAACCTGAGTCAATCATAGGATTATAGCATAAAAGGAGACATAACAATAGCAAATAAGAAACAATTGAAGAATTAGTGCTGATTGGAATATAATATATTCCCAAATGTATTGACTAATTCCCTAGGCTTTGGAATTAATGTTCAACTATGTAGGACGTATGCTAATTAATGTGTGTGTGTGCGTGTGTGTGTGACGCCAATACCTATAATAATACAGCTACCTACACACATTAAAAATGACAAACTTATAGATAGATAATACAGAACAATAACACATTGTATGCAAAAATATACATGCAAGGCACTTCAAAAGAAAACACTAAATCATTTTACTGATGAGAATACTAACAAACCAAATGAGATTGCCAATAGTGCAATCAACAAAGTAACCGAATTATTTCACAGAAAGTTTACTAATGAGGTATATTCAGAATGAAAAGTAAGCAATGCATGTTACTTTTGGGACTCAGACATTCCTGAATCTGGAAAATTGACAAAAAGATCAAGAGGAAATGACAGAAACCATTGCACTTCGTATACTGCATACTGGATGGGAGCGACATAAAAGAGACAGAACAGGAACAAACAGGAGCAAAGGAAATAGGGAATGACCAATAGAATGAGAAAAGTGAAATACATAATGTATTTGGAACATGAGGAGAGCAGGAAATAAGTAAAATACAAGACATATATAATGAACACAAAATATACAAATCTAATAAAAGAAAGGCATATACAGTATATATATTGCTAAACAATTAAAAGAAAAAGGCCATGCTATATTAATATACTATTTAAAGGAGCATTGTCCATTGTATACACCGTAGTGGACAAGGATGAAGGTAAGAGGAAGTAAATTAATAACCAGGGAGAAGGGAAAATGATGAATAACAAAGATGAAGAGATAATAAACAATAGAGAGTGGTTGTGTAATGACGGGTTGGTATGATTTGGAGCAATGCGCTTTGAATAATGCATAGTTGACGGATTGAAAGAGGAGAACAAAAACAAAAGGAATAAATAGAAGATTTAGAACATGATAAATATTTAATTGGCAGTGGAAGAAAGAGGAGATACGATTGGGAGCATTACATTTATATACTACCTAATGGATGGGGACGAAGAGGAAGAAAACAAATAACGACAAGTAAAGGGAAAGGAGGAATAGGAATGGCAATAGGGAAACGTAAAGGAAATTTGACCACTTGCTAGTTTCGTTCTGCAAGGAAGTTGGAGCTGAAGACATCTATATTTAGCCAACTTACCAGCTACAATACGGTTGTAGTACATCTATAAATACATAAAACCCAATTTACCATCCTTGTTTAGCTATCAGATACTTACTCTACTTTAGCATTGTATTTTTGTTTAATATCAATGTTAATGACTCCAACTTCCTTATAGCCTATAAAGTTATTAATACTGCTCCGTTACCTATGAACCAAATGTACGAAATCAACGTACAGAACCCTCAACACGTATCATCAGTCAGATGGTCTATATGTGTCGTGGGTGTGAGCGAAATATGTCAATACAGCGAGGTATATACCAAAACAATTCGTCCCTCACTTCAAGGTGTAACGAAGGGAAAACTGCTGATATTCATTGTACGTTCTGTACAATAGTAGGATAGGGAGTGATAGAAGCCTTCACTTGTTGTTATCGTTTGAGTTGTTACAAAGAGCTGCAACCCTTCCCAACTGTTATTTTTAGACTTGTGTAAGGAAAAGTGAGTCGTGTGTGTGTGTGTGTGTACAGGAGAGAGAGAGAGAGAGAGAGAGAGAGAGAGAGAGAGAGAGAGAGAGAGAGAGAGAGAGAGAGAGAGAGAGAGTGAGTGAGTACAAAGGAGTACAAAGGAAATCAAGCAACAACAGATCTAGTGACCCTTCTAGGTTGCTTGTCCTCCAAAACACTGAGGATCAAGTGTCCAAACAGTGGTTTAGAGTGGGTAAGGAAACATTGGAAAGGGAATTACTGCCCTGGAACTAATGTCCGTGGCAGGATTAGGAAGTTAGTAGGGGACAGATGGGTTAGTAACTGAGGGGGGGATAAAATAAAGTTATTCATTTACAAACGCAGTCAGTCGCGGGTTTGATGCGAGATATTTGTCTAGGCGGAGTTTAAATGAATCAACGGTGATGCAGTCTATAACGTTTCGGGGAAGCCCATTCCATAAGTTGACAACGCGATTGAAGAAGAAATTCTTAGATTCGTGTGAGTTAAAAGATTTACCAATAATTTTGCAACCGTTTCCCCGCGTGTAATTAGATTGGTCGATAGTGAAGTACTTACTACAGTTCATATTGTCGATGCCTTTGATGATTTTGAACACTTGAATTAAGTCACCTCTTAATCTGCGCTGGGTTAAAGGAAATAGATTTAATTCTCTAAGACGCTCTTCGTATGGTTTGTTCTTTAGGCTAGGTATCATTTTGGTAACTCTACGTTGAACTCGTTCTAGCTTGTTTATATCTTTTTGGTAATAAGGGCACCAGGATTGAACGCAGTATTCCAGAAGAGGGCGGACTAAGGAATTGTAAAGGGTTAGGATAACGTCTTTGGATTTATGCTCAAATGATCTGCCTATAAAGCCAATTATTTTGTTTGCCTTCTTAACAACTTCTGAACATTGTTGACTCGGTTTTAGGTTACTCGATATTGTTACTCCCAGATCGGTTTCTCTGTTTACATTCTTAAGCTGAGTGCCATTCATCGAATAGTTTGCTTTCTCATTTAGGTATCCGATATGTAGTACTTTACATTTATCCGCATTGAAACTCATTTGCCAAATTTGGGCCCAACATGACAATTTATCTAGATTGTGTGGCATATCGTCAACTTGTTCTTTTGAGAGTACGCTATTTGCAATTTTTGTATCGTCAGCAAATTTTGAGATTGTGCAGGTGAGATCCTCATCTATGTCGTTGATGTAAATTAGAAAGATAATTGGTCCTAGTACCGATCCCTGAGGTACCCCGCTACTTCCATTGGTCCATTTAGATGCCTTACCGTTTATGACTACTCTTTGCTTTCTGTCGCTGAGCCAATTTTCTATCCATTTCAACACACCGTCTTGTATTCCATGCGCTTTTAGTTTTAGCAGTAAACGTTTGTGGGGAACTTTGTCAAAGGCCTTTTGAAAATCAAGGTATATAATATCTACAGCTTTACTCTCATCGTAGAGGTTGAGGATATCGTGGAAGAAGTCTAAGAGGTTTGTTAAACAGGAACGTTTTTTACGAAAGCCGTGTTGAGTATCTTTAAGTATGTTATTTTCCTCTAAGTGATTTACGAGTCTGTCTCGTATGACCGTTTCTAGCATTTTACATACAACTGAGGTTAAGCTAATTGGACGATAGTTACTGGGTAGGGATTTGCTGCCTTTTTTGAATATCGGTGTTACGTTGGCTAGCTTCCACTGATCAGGCATAGTTCCAGACTGCAAGGATTTATTGAATAGTAATGTCAGTGGTTTGGAGAGCTCATCCTTAGCTTCCTTTAGAACTCTAGGCGATATTGTATCAGGTCCAGGCGTTTTATTTACCTTGAGTTTATCTAAATAATTCAATACTTCTCTCTCTGTAACGGTGATATTGCTTAAAACATCTGAATTATCAATCTGAATCGGCGATGGTGTAGGGATATCACTGAAGTCTTCTGTTGTAAAAACTGATGCAAAAAAGGTATTCAGGGCATTACTCATTTGTACTTCGTCTTTGGTGTATTCTCCATTTTCATCGACTAACCGTCCAACAGTTGAAGTAACTACTTTTTTCTTTCTGATATAACTATAGAATTCTTTCGGGTTTGTTTTACTTTGATTCGCAATATGTAACTCTAAGGTCTTTTTACTTTGCTTAATTAACTTTTTGGCTTTGCGTCGTAGCTCTACAAATTTCACCCGTTCTTCGTAATTTTGTGAAGATTTTAATCTATCATTAGCAAATTTTTTAGCAAGCAGGCAGTTTGAAATATCTTTATTCCACCATTTGGGCTTATTATTATGGCCTGGACGCCGTATTTTCGATGGTATGCAGTCTTGCACTGCTTTTAGGTAAGTGGTTTCGAATAACTTCCAAGATGTATTTATGTCGTTATTGTTAATTAAAAAGCTCCAGTCAGTTTCTTTAAACATAGCTCTAAGTTTATGGAAGCTTGCTTTCTTGAAATTAGGGACTTTTTCGATGCTACTATTTGGTTCGTAATAGTAAAATTTAAAGTGAAAGTTATCGTACGATGGTCGCTGTTACTGAATTCATCACCAACATTCAAATTCTCTATTAATTCTTCTTTTGTTGCAAGTACAATGTCAAGAACGTTATTACCACGGGTTGGCGTTCGAACAAATTGATAAAGCGAACTCTCTTGCAAGTTCGTATACAAGTCATGTCCGGAGTGTGAAGTAAGGGTATCGCCCCACTTGGTCACAGGTAAATTAAAGTCGCCAAAAAATTACGGTATCTTGTGAGTTACTTACATCTGCAATTTGTTCGTAAATTTCTCGGTCAGTTTGCACTGATTGAGCTGGAGGTCTGTATATTAATGCAAGTATTATTTTTGTACCTTTATTATTCTTTATTAGCACAAAAGATGCGTCGACGTTCACAATTTGAGGTTTTGACAAGAGGGTAGGGTTAAGACTTTCTTTGATATAAAGTAAAACGCCACCTCCATTTCGATTTATTCGGCTTTTCTCAAACATTACATAACCGGGAAGTGAATACTCTGCTAAAAAGTCTCTATCTTCTGTATTGAGCCAAGATTCTGTTATGCCAATCACATCATAATTTTCTGTAAACACTAGCTCCTCTAAATCTGAAAATTTATTGCGTATGCTACGAGCGTTTGCATAGAAAACCTTTAAATTTGTTGGTTTAGAACTCCCGGAACGCTCTTTAATAATATTTTTTGGTTCTTGTCGGATCTACATTTATGTTCATGGCTGTCCTCGGTCCTCGCTGTCTTCGATCCTTATCGCTGGTGGTCCTCGGTTGCCTCTGTTTTTTTCTTGGCGTTGGATGATTTATGTCACTGCTGCTTCTTCTCGGATGGGTTTTTTTGATCCATGGCTGCGGACTGCTTCGTGTAGGAGACGACCTATGCGTGCTGAACCCACAGGGTTTAGATGAGTGCCATCCTTGCGGAACAGAGTAGGCTGGTTGTAGAAGTTGTCCCAGAGGTTGATGAATTCAACTTCTTCCCTCAGACACAAATATTTTAGTCGGCTATTTGTGCTGAAGGCCTTGTCGTAGAATTTGTCAGGTGCGTCGATCTTGGGGAGAATGCCTGAGATGATGATATTCCTTGACTTGTTTTTGTAGTGCTGGATCATTTTGCGATATTTCTCCATCAACTCTTCGGATCTGGTGCGCATGACGTCATTTGAACCAGCATGGATGACAAAAAGGGTATTTTCATTTGCATCCTTTGTGGTATCTTCGAAGGCTTCCACAATGTCGTCCAGTCCAGCTCCTGGGATGCAAAATCTTTTCCGTTGATTTGGGACTCTGTCGCAGAACTCTTCGACCTGTCCTCGTAGGATGGAATCCCCAACGAGCCTGGTTTCTTCTGGTTCGTCTTCCATCTCTACCAATATCTCAAATCTGTTTGACATTGTGACTGGTAGATGAGACCTTTTCTGCGTTGGCCGTGCACCGTTCCTCACTGGTGTAAATCCGGAAACCTGTGGTGGCGGGACTCTACGTACAGGTCGGGGAGAGGAGTGGTAGAACGGGGGCGAGGGGTTGGTACTGTTCGTGCTAGCAGGCTTCTTGCACGAGGAGTGGGGGAGAGACTAAGGTGAAACAGGGCGGCTGTCCTGGTTTGATGTCGGCTCAGGTTCGTCAGAAGCATCTGCTGCAGTGTCTACTGCAGGTGTTGGATTGTTGGCAGATGACGTTGGGCGCGGTGGTGGATGCTGGAGTTGAAACAATTGGAGTTAGTGATACTCCAACATTGAGTGTTACAAACTCTTGGAGTGATTCCAGCTTCCTGGTGAGGGCGTTGATCTTGTTGTGGGCTTCATCCAATTTTGCTGTCAAATCTTCTCGTTGCTGGCAGAGTCGGCAGACTTGTGGATCGGCAGGAGCAAACATGGAAGCACCAAACCTACCGGCGCAGTTCGTAGAGGCATGAGGCATGGTGACGATCACTTTCTTCAGATCACTTCACTCACTTAAAAACACTTAACTCACTTTAAAAACACTAAACTCACTTTAAAAATACTTCACTCCCTTCAGGTCGCTTCACTTACTTAAATAGGCCTAACCGAAAACAAAAATGTTGAAATACACACAAATAGGTTATCAGCGGTGATAGCCTAACCAAAAATTAAAACAAAACAAAATTAAATTTGAATACGCAGTGATAGTCGAACCGAAAACAATTTTATGTTTATTTAAACAGAAATAGGCCACCAGGGGTTATAGCCTATCCTAAACGAAAACAAAAATTATGAAATACCGGTACGCAGAAATAGGCCACCAGCGGTGATAGCCTAACTGAAAATTTAAAAATTGAAGTACGCAGAAATAGGCCACCAGGGATGATAGCCTAGACTAACCGAAAACAAAAATAACCGAAAACAAAAATTATGAAATACCGGTACGCAGAAATAGGCTACCAGCGGTGATAGCCTAGACTAACCGAAAACAAAAATAACCGAAAACAAAAATTAGGGTGAGAGAGAGAGAGAGGTGCTACAAGAAATAGTAAGCATCTCAAACGCCTTGCGGGGAGATTATTTAAATTGGAAAGAGAGATATTGTGTAATGCACTACTCTCATTGCAAAGTATGGAAAATATTATGTACTTTCTTGTTCTTCTATTGAAGAACTATTTACAAGGTATTTCAAATTCACCGGCACTACTACAGTCAAACTCCATTGATCGGTCCCCTACACCTGAGACTCCTCCTATCCCAGTCACTTATAACCTGTAAACATGTAATGGTGTTGTTTACAAATGTGTTGTGTGTGTGTGTGTGTGTATGTGAGTGTGTGTGAATGGGTGTGTAAGTGTGTGGATATCATAGGGTAGAGGGAGAGATTGAAACTAAGATAATTCCTCATTAGTGCAGGTTTAAGACGTTTAATTACTCGTGTTTCGAAGGCAAACATGCACTTACATGCACACACGCACACATATTGTTACACACATTCACCCAATCCCCCAATACAAACACTTTACTCAAATTTTCCGGCTCTCTAATCTAATAGTGAACAATTTATTAGTTTAACTATCACAATCGATAAACTACCTCAAGTAATCTCCTTGTCACTCTCTTTCTAGAATAAACTCCTTCCAACTAAATGCAGTTTCATTGAAATATATGTAGAGCTTTGCGTTTTTCCTCTCATAATCTGAAACGAACGCAAACATTTTGTCTCCTTCCAAAGCCTAGAAATACATCAATAATATCAACCTCACAAATCACTATAACTGGAATTTTATAAATCCTCCACCACATACAGCACAACCACAATTATTCCTCTCTCTATAACAACACAACCACTTACATTGTCAGTCATCACCACCATCACCAATTGTCACAAGTATCACACACCTCACTGACACTCACCTGGGGAAAGAAAGGAAACATTAAAACACGTTCAAAAGGCACATTATAAAATTATATTAGTGTTGGGCGAGACGTCAAGAAGCCCCAAATCATACTATCAAACACTCCCCAGAGCATCCTCACCACCCCACCATCGCCCCCGTGCACCCCCTGATCTAGATGGGAGGACAAAGAGGAATGTCACCAAGAAATCCCGCCTCTTGCTTTCTTGCCATCACTCCCAAGCATCAAGCAACCGGGTGGAAAGCACCAAGAATGCCGCCAAGAAGCCCCTTTTACCACCACTGCCTAGGGCGCTCACAGCTCTGGCCGGGTTTTTACCCAGTAACTGGCGCACATCACCACTTTCATCAACTCTTTGCAGAAAACTGATCACCCTAGGCAGACCCAGCACTGTGATTGGCCAAGACTGTCTCCCAGCAACCAATGAAAAAGCAGCTGGAATAGCATAAAAGCTCCAAGATCCAGGGCTGGGCCTTATAAAACCCTGGAACTGAGGCAAAGGGATAAAACATGTGAGACTCTCCTAAAGCTCAGACTTGGGACTCATCGGCAGCCTAGCTCTTCACCTTTGGCAATACCCTAGTAGCAGCAGCAGCAGCAGCAGTGGCAGATGCGGAGTTATTTTGACAACGAACAGTAAGTAAGGAGAGGAGAAGTAAGGAGGAGGAGGGGAGGGGATTATGAGAGCTTTCATCAACTAAGATTAAAGATTATTGTGTGTTTGATGGTGACTGTGAGGATGGTAGAGGTGGAGGATGATGGTGGTATAGGGAGGGTAGGGCACCATGATCCATCGCTTAATTGCATCATAAACTTTACCTAATATATCTGTTACTGCTTTTTACACAATATATAACAATACATTTAATATTTACACAGTTAAATTTAGTTTCCATTATTAATACTCAATTGGGATTGTATAACTATGTATAATTACTTGGAATTATACTAGTGAATAGTAAAGAGTTTAGTAGATTGAGATTGGTGGACAAATATATAACCTTTAGAAAGCCAATAATATCCCACATATCTGATGATTATCTCCTGAAATGATCCGTATGTGATATTAACGTTAAAGCTTTAATGTTATTACTGCAAACGGCTGATTTCAGAAGTCAATGATCAGATCAGCTCGTTCAATATATTACTTTAAATATGACTAGGGTTAATTATATACCAATAATAGGTAATCGAATTGTAAAGCTTTAATAAAACAATAATACAAAATGCTAATAGCGTTATAAGACCAATACAGAATATTATTAGCAGATGTTTGTAAATTATGTCTTTGACGATATGATTTTGAACTTCACCCTTAACTAATTTACCCCAAAAGGTTAACATAACAAAATTTCGACAATCTGAGCCAAGAACTAAATTATTTAACTAATCAACACATTTTAAAGTATATTATTTAGAATACATAATAAAACAGCTAAATGTCTCCTACTAAGATATATTTGTAAGTTAAGTGGGAATAACGTTATTCATATTTTCCAAACATATCCCGACTTAACACTGTTGATACGTTTTGACATATATCTTAACTTCCAAACTCATTAGAATAACTTCTGCCTAGAATGAAATACGATGTTATCTTGCATAACAAACCATCTTGCTTCTCTTGAAGTTTCTGGAAACGTTATGAGTTATATAATTATAATTTGAGCAACAACATTTGAAAGTATATATATTTATCTCAAAAGGATAGTGGTATAAACAATTGATATAACAAAACATCAAGAGGATTCAGATGGTTTAAAAGACATGGATTTAATCTGTTAAATACAATGACGTCATTATATATTTCTTCTGGCTAAAATTGTTTGTCTTCAAGGCCCATATCCATAGACCAACCACATCATTGTTGGTGGTAATTACTATTAGCTGACCTTACTCACAGGCAACCAATGTGATACACTATATACCAGAATTTTTTCCAGCTGAGGATCGAGAATCGTAGATGTGGCAACTGCGACTGGTGCGTGATTGGTTGGAGTGACTGTTTCATTTTGTAGGTTGTTTTTTATAAAAATTAAAATAAGTGTTTCATTACATTTACTTGAATCATCATATCTACACAGTATAATAGTGTCTTTTATTATACATCTCGATAATGCCGCTTAGCATTGATATTTTGCAATACAAGCAGGCATTAACCGAAAAAGCATCTGTACCCAAGTCAACTGATGCCCAAACGAACACTTACCTTTCAGTCAACTTGTTCTAGCTCATTTTATTTGAACATTACAAGACATTTGACTGTTTTTAGCACATATAGAAGGTATTATAACACTTAAGTAATGCAATATAAAGCAAGGACTACATTTAAAGTAGCAGAAGTTTATTTCAAAATAGCCTAGAGGGGAGGGGCTAGAGAGGCTGGTCAACACATTTAAACTTCCCGCCTCAGGAGCTCCTCCCCCACCATCACATTTACAAAATTCCCTGAACATGTAGGCTACTTTAAATAAAGTAGATGCCTTATATTACATGCACTTAAGTGTTATAATATCTTTTAGAGGAGCTTAAACAGTCAAATGTCATTCAATTTGATAATAGAATAAGTTGACTGAAAGGTAAGTGTTCGTTTGGGCATCAGTTGACTTGGGTACAGATGCTTTATCGGTTAATGCCTGCTTGTATTGCAAAATATCAATGCTAAGTGGCATTATCGAGATTTAGAATAAAAGACACTATTATACTTTGTATGTATGATGATTCAAATAATTGTAATGAAACACTTATTTTAATTTTTATCACAAACAACCTACGAAATGAAACAGTCACTCCAACCAATCACGCACCATCAATGCGCAGTTGCCACATCTACGATTCTCGATCCTCAGCTGGAAAAAAATCAGGTAGTTGTTGTAACTATAATGAGTACCGCTATCAACAAAGATTGGCACGTAATTTATAAGGTTGGAAGAACTCTTAAAAGGACAAAACACATGACCGTGTTACACCTGGGCAAACACCTGCAACATTCTTATTGTGTATGTATGTGAGAGAGAGAGAGAGAGAGAGAGAGAGAGTTTGGGGCAATAATCAGTTTTTCAGAATTCTAATAATATTGCCTTTTTGAATGTGTTTGCCAAATTTGTTGATTCTGCTTCTATCAAGAGATGCACAGTTCTTCTACCAAACTCCTTTGTTTTTCAAACTTCAAGACGTTAATGTTAATCATTAGTTAGATTTCTGGCCTAATTATAGTTAATTCATTATAGTCAAAATTAGAGAACATTTTGTTAATTAAAAGGTTAGTGATCCTCGTGGTGTAATGACTAATTGGTTGAGAGAGAGAGAGAGAGAGAGTGTGTGTGTGTGTGTGTGTGTGTGTGTGTGTGTGTGTGTGTGTGTGTGTGTGTGTGTGACTATACTGTATGTACCGTTGAGGAGATCGTCTAATAAGACCTCTCCTTATAAGGGTAACATACCAAGGGACCGAAAAGTTCTGATGCGAAAGAGAACAAAACTAAGAACAAAACTCAAGAACACCAACAACATTGAAATACGGACGCAAACCGAAAACAAAATTATCATCATAGAAGAAAAACTTAAAAGGTCAGTTAAATTAGAAGATGACCGGAAAGAAATACAAGCCGTGGCATGCATTAAAACCAATCCTAAATACTTTTACAAGTATTCCGCGAACAAGTCAGTAGTGGGAGCGAGTGTTGGCCCACTGACTGATTCCGACGGCCGAACCATAAACGAACCTCAAGAGATTGTTGAAGAACTACTGCTCCAGTACAAAAGTGTCTTCAGCAACCCTGTGAAAGACAAAATAATCAACTCACCTATGGACTTTTTTCGTCACGGTACTGACTGCACATCAAAACTGACGGACATAACTTTAAGCAGAGACATCATAGAAGGAGCAATTAAAGAGATGGCTACTAACTCGGCAGCTGGTCCCGACCACTTCCCTGCTGTGCTCCTTAAACGTTGTGCTAAAGAGCTGAGCGTTCCTTTGCTCTTTCTTTATAGAACTTCATTAGAATCTGGTATAATACCAAAGAAATTAAAAAGTGCCATCACACCAATCCACAAGGGAAGGTCGAAGACAGAGGCAAACAATTATCGACCAGTTGCCTTAACCTCCCACATTATTAAAGTCTTGGAGAGAATAATGGTTAAGAACATGGCTCAATATCTCGAACAAAACAACAAAATGAACCAAGACCAACATGGTTTTCGCACTGGGCGTTCATGCCTCTCCCAACTGCTCGCCCACTATGAAACAATTTTAGAAAAGCTGGAATATAACAAAAATGTTGATGTGGTCTATCTTGATTTCGCAAAAGCCTTTGACAAGGTAGAACACAGCATTTTGTTACACAAGATAAGACAAATGGGCATTACTGGAAAGCTCGGGATGTGGCTGCACTCGTTTCTTACTGACAGGGAGCAGTGTGTAGCGGCTAGCGGTGCAGTGTCTCGGCCGTTGGTGGTCAACAGTGGGGTGCCACAGGGATCGGTCCTTGGACCTCTGCTATTTCTGATCCACATATCCGACATAAACAGACACGTCTTACACTCGTCTGTAGCTTCTTTTGCCGATGACACCAGGGTACTGAAGGAAGTTTCTTCAGTATCGGATGCCGAAAAATTACAAACTGATCTGGCATCACTTTACTCGTGGGCAGAGCATAATAACATGTCCTTCAACGACAACAAACTTGAGCATATACATTACAGTTCAGGGGGAATCAACTACAATGCACACACGTTTGCAGCACCGGACGGTTCACATATAGACACCAAGGAGTATATAAGAGACCTAGGAATTACCCTCAGTTGTGACGGAAACTTTACTCAACATATACAAAATGTGGTAAAGAAGGCACGAAGCCAGGCTGGCTGGATCCTTCGCACTTTCTGGACATGTGAAAGGCTTCCTATGTTGACGTTATACAAATCACTCGTGATACCATTGCTAGAGTATTGTTGTCAGCTGTGGAGTCCGTGGCGAGCAGGAGAGAAGCAGTCACTTGAAACAGTACAACGATCTTTCACCGATAGAATATCTGATGTCCGACATTTAGACTACTGGGCAAGGTTACGTGAACTCGACCTTTACTCACTAGAAAGGCGTAGAGAAAGGTACGCTATATTATACATCTACAAAATATTGACCGAAAAATCTGTAAATAACTTGAATATACGGTTTAGCATCCACCAACGACGGGGTCGGCTCTGCCATATTGAAAGGATATACCCCAGAGTAAGTACAAGAATCAAGACGCTCAAAGAAAACGCTTTTGCTATAAGAGGGCCACTCCTTTTCAATGCACTGCCCAGACACCTGCGTGACTCAACGGAACATAACCTTGAACGTTTCAAGAACCAACTAGATAAATTCCTACGGATAATACCCGATCAACCCAAGCTGCCACATTACCACCTCTGCGCTGCCAGCAACAGCATCATAGACCAGATGGCGAAGAGACGAGCAGACGGGTTATACTAGTGGCGGCGCATCAGCGTGGCCACGGGCAGCAACTACTGCCTGAAACTACTCACCACAGGGTGTGTGTGTGTGTGTGTGTGTGTGTGTGTGTGTGTGAAGGTATAGGTCTAGCAACAAGGCTATAATTTACAATAATCAAGTGTTCAGTAAGGTTGACATAATACTCACATCACCACCACTCGCCATTCTGAACATAACAAGACCCGAACCATTAACTCCATTATTATCATTATAGATGGGAAGCTACATTATGATGATGGCAGATGAAATAGAAAGAAACATTAAGTAAACCCCTACAGCACCATAGCGCATTTTACCTTTGATTTTGGCTAAGATTAGACGACTTTATGGAGATTAAGAAGGACCTATGTTATTAAGAGGGTTTATTGAGATCGTATTTACCCATTTCAGTCGTAGAGGTAGATTATTAACTAAAGAAAATCATCTAATGGTAACGAGAATATGATGATGACAAATATGTAATGGTGGTAAAGGGTTAAATGATAAACAAATAATGTTGAGATCATTGATAAATATTATAACATACTAGGCGTCGTTATAAAGCCACCATTGTTTGTGTTTAGTGACTGCACCATATTTAACTCCGCCAAAGAATTTAGAGGGAGGTTATGTTTTCCCCTCTGTTTGTTTGTCAGTTTGTAGACAATATATCTCACAAAGTTATATACCGATGTTTACGAAATGTTGTGGGCAGATACGATATGCAGCAAAGAACAAGTGATTCAATTTAGGAGGCGTTCCAAAGATGTTCACAACATTTGGTGGGTATCTCACAACTGTATGAACCAATTTCCTCTAACAACTCTTCAACAATACACAAATCATCCCTTCGTCTTCTCTCACTATTTTTCTTTCTTCTGACCTTTCTTGAAGAGAACATATTACCAATCTTACTAATATATATACTGTATATATATATATATATATATATATATATATATATATATATATATATATATATATATATATATATATATATATATATATATATATATATATATATATATATATATACCGGTATATATATATATATATATATAACAAAGTTAGGTTCTTCAACCCCACACAATATCTTGTTCTGTATAGGGGCACATTGCGCCCATATATCAAATATTGTTCACATGTGTGTGTAGATTCCACCCATACTGCGAATCTCGAAAGAGTACAGTCAAAAACATTTCGTCTCATCAACTCACTTCCTCTTACATATTCCCTACAACCTCTCTACATGCCGCAATGTTGCATCTCTGTCTCACTCTTCTACTGCCATACAAATACTCAGTGTTCTTCAGATTGCTCTCAGTCTTTACCTCCTTCCTTACGGAGATGGTGGGCACCAGCTTTTCAACACATTCCCACCCCTATTCTGTCTAACTCTCTAACCAAAGAGTAAGTCGATGCTCCAGTCCTCCTTCTACTCAACAAATAAACTCTGGAACTCTCTCCCTCAATCTGTTCTTCCCTCATCTCATGACTTAAACTGCTTCAAGTTCCGGGTGTCCAAACATTTTGACTTTAACGTACACTTGTTACAGGCAGTTTTGCCTTTTGTCTCCATACACATAGAAATATTTCCCTGAAATGATAATATATACAAAATGATATTATACATTGAACTGTTTATGTATTTATATCAATAATAATGGTACTTGCTTTTTGAAGTAATTATGAATAATTGTTTAACTGTCGAGGTCATACAAGTTTAATTACTAGCATTAATAGTTACAGGAACTCGTTGGTTATTATAATGGGTTGACTGATTATGGAGGTGGTTATAGATTGATAAACTATTATATTATTATCATTTGATAAACTATCAGCTCTTTCAATATGACACTCATATATTTTACTTGTTTAGTTTTCTAGATACCTATAGACGATTTTCTTCAACGAATGAAGAACTTTTTTCATTAATAGGATAAAGTGAAACAGTTGTAAATCTTTAAACCCTAGAAGTCCTTCCTAAGTTGAGAACAATCATCTGACAGGAGCGTTGATAAAGTTAAATAATGGCATGAATTATGGCACAAGAGAGAGAGAGCTCATGGAAGTGTTAGTGAATGCCAGGCTGGCTTTGGCTCCGCTGCATGTCTGCCTGCCGAGATCGGAACCTCTCCGGGTGGTCGGGGGCCGGGGGAGTGCTGGAGCGACCTTGGTGACCCTGGTCTCTGGGTCTTCTCCTGGGTGACCTGGATGTGTGTGAGTTTGTGCTTTTTATCTGTGTTTATTTGTTGTTTTATGTTGTTTTTGTGTTTTCCCTGTTCTTGCTCTGTCTTGAGTCGGCTACCCCCAAAATGGGGATTGGGCCTGAGCATATAGATAGATAGATAGGCTGGATGTATGAGGAATGACGGAGACCAAATGGTAGGGTACAGATGTAAGAGAGTGGGAGTGTGGAATGGGTGTGTTTGCTGGAGTGAGTGAATGAGGGAGCAGCGAGAGAAGGTGCGTGTTTGTTAGTAAGTAACAAATGGAAGGAGCGTGTAAGAGATTATGGGTCTATGGGTTCAAGGATTGTATGGGTGAGAATGAAAGTAGGAATACAAATGTTGGTGATTGTGTGTGTGTGTGTGTATGCTCCAACAGAGGATAAACTTGTAAGAGAGAAAGAGGAGTTCTGGGTGAATATGGAGGGGTGCCTTGATAAGTTTGACAAGAACGAAAGAATATTTCTGATTGGGGATATAAATGGTAAGGTGGGTGACAGGAAAGTTGAAGGAGTGGTGGGAAGGTGGGGGGTACCATCAGAGGTGAATGGGAATGGTAGTGCACTTGTGGATGTATGTGTGGGGAGGAGGCTCTGGATAGCCAAAACCTTCTTCTGACACAGAATGATACACAGGTACACATGGAAGGTGGTGTGGACGGTGAAGGATAAGTATAAGACAGTGGTGGAACGAAAGTCACTGAATGATTATATATGTGTGGATGAACGAATGCAGAAATCTGTGCTGGATGCTAGGGTGTATAGGGGTATTGGAGGGGGTCTGTTGGATCATTATGTAGTAGTAGCTAAAATTAGGATACAAAAGAAGTGGGTGAGGAGAGCTGGAGGTGGATTGGTGAGGAGGGTGGAGAGGCTACAGGAGGAGGAAATCAGGGAAGAGTACAGGAGAGCAGTTGAAAGACGACTAGTGGGTTCGACCTGGAAGATATGGAGGAAGTGGAGGAGATGAGCAAGGTTTAAGGAAGATATCTGTGCAGCATGTGAGGAGGTGTGTGGAGTGAGGAGAAGAGGGAGGGGAGTGAAAGGTACAGCATGGTGGACAGAAGAGGTAACAATAGCTGTGGAAGACAAGAAGAAAGCATATAGAGAGTGGTTGGGTAGTAGAGGGAATGAAGATTTGGAGAGGCCGAAATGAGCGAGGTATGTGGAGAGAAAGAGAGTAGTGAAGGAAAGTAAGAGAAGAGTAGATGAGGAATTTGGGAGGAATCTGAGTGTAAAATGGATGGACTGTAAGAAACTGTTCTGGAAAGCAGTCAAGAAAGTTAGGGAAGGTAGCAAGGGAAACAGTAAGGGTGTGAAAGATAAGAATGGGAGAATACTAGCCGAGAAGCAAGAGAGAGTCGAAAGATGGAGGGAGTACTTCAATGAGTTGCTAAATGTAAGGAATGAAGAGCCAGCAAACATAGTTGGATATGGTATGGGAGGGAGAAGAGGAGAAGTAATGGAGGAGGAGGTGGGGATCAGGAGGTCAGAAGTGTGGGAAGCTATGAAAAGAGTGATGTTGGGGAAAGAACCAGGAACAGATGGAGTGTGTGGGGAAATTTGAGGTATGGTGGTGAGATAGTGATCGAATGGGTATGGAAAATGTGCAAACTAGCATGGGAGAAGGGGAATGCACCTGATGACTGGAAGACTAGCATAATAGTCCCCTTATATAGGGACAAAAGGGAAAGAGGAGTGTGTGGTAACCACCGAGGAATATGTCTTCTAAGCTTAGTAGGGAAGGTATACAGTAGGGTAGTGATTGAGAGAGTGAGAGTGAGAACAGAGAAATGGATAGGCGACGAGCAGGGAGGTTTTAGGAAGGGAAGAGGATGTGTAGATCAGATTTTTACCCTGAATTGTGTTGTGGAGAAATATCTGGAGAAGCAACAAAAGGTGTATGTTGCCTTTATGGACTTGGAGAAGGTCTATGACAGAGTGGATAGAGAAGGTTTGTGGAAAGTACTTAGAATATACGGCGTAGATGGCAAGTTGCTGAAAGCAGTGAAGAGCATGTATGAGGGTGCAAAGGCAGCAGTACGTGTGGAGAATGAGCAGAGCGAGTTCTTTGACCTGAGTGTTGGGTTGAAACAGGGGTGTGTGATGTCCCCGTGGTTGTTTACTGTATATATGGATGGAGTCATGAAAAGAAATACTAGGAAGAGCAGTGGATGTTGGTGTATCGCTGAAAAGGGAGGGAAATGAGTGGAAGCTGCCTATACTGCTGTTTGCGGATGATATAGTTCTGATGAGCGATACTAAATGGGAGTTGCAGGGTCTGGTAAATGAGTTAGGAAAAGTGTGCAAAAAACGGAATTTGAAGGTAAATGGGTGGAAGAGCAAGGTTATGGTCTTCGAAAGGGGTGAAGTCACAGAGTGTGAGGTGAAGTTGAACGGTCAGGCTATGGAGATCGTCAGCTCATTTAAGTATCTGGGCAGTGTGTTGAGTAAAGATGGGACTATGGGTGAAGAAGCGCGGGAGAGGGTGCAACAGGGAAAGAGGGTTGTAGGAATGTTGAAAGCAGTAACAAGAAATAGAGTGGTCAGTATGGAAGTGAAGAAGTCCTTGCATGACAGTGTGGTAATCCAGACACTAACTTACGGAAGCGAAGCATGGACGTTCGGGAAGATACTCAGACCAAGAGTGAGAGCGGTGGAAATGAGTTACTTGAGAAGTGAGTGCGGAGTTACATGGAGGCATAGACAGACGAATGAGGAAGTAAGAAGGAGGTGTGGTGTGGAGGTAGATTTTTTTTTTTTTTTTTCTATATTCCAACTACTACCTCTCGGGCATAGGCTGATAGCCTTTATACTCCTACCGCTGAACACGGTGAGGCCCGTGAGGTCTTGCTCCAGTCTAGGGAGTGAGACATGCGAAGCTTCACAGCTCGAAGCAATTCCGTCTCTGAAGCCGTCTCTGTGCTTCACAGTCTCATCCCCCACACTCAGACCTCACTCTCAGAACGCCACCTATTGAGCAATTAACTCACTAGGCATTGCCCCCCTGTAGCATATTTTTGAATATGGGAATATTCATACAATGCTAATTTAATCAGGGAACATTGAGGGTATGGCATTTCGGTGTGCTGTGGTAATGCACTGATACTAAGGTACAGCACAAATCCCATCCCAATAATATCTTCCCATTGACATATTGGGATTCGAATCCGGGTCCATTGGATTACCAGTCCACTGGCAAGACCACTCCACCTATGTGCGGGAAAGTGTGAAAAGGAACAACTTGAGATGGTTCAGCCATATGGAACGTATGGGAAGCGAGAGAATGACTAAGAGGGTGTACGAGAGCGAGGTGGAAGGACAGAGAGGGAGAGGTAGACCAAAGGAGAGGTGGAAAGATGGAGTGAGGAAGTATATGAATGAAGGCGGTGCTGGTTAGGAAGAGGGGCGTCGACTGACTGGGGACAGAGGTGCATGGGGGCGGTTCGTTCGGGGCCACCCCTTCGGGGATCACGGCGTCAGGCAATAGATAGATAGATACTTATATTTATATTCCATTATTTTCCATATATGAGCCTCGACCATACAGTATATACATTTATCTGATCTAAGAATTGTACCCTAGCTGTTAAGGAATAAACTTGTGAACCTTGATTGTGTATTCTGTGTCCATTGATAATTATTGTCGTGTAAATTATAATATTGAAGTTCGTTATGTCCCAGTGAGAGAGTTGTGATTCTCGTTATTTCCTTAGGTGGAAAACGGAATTACCGTTGAATTATAACGTCGCATTACACTTTCATTAATTTCATTGGAGGTCTTTGGTGTCGGGTGAAACAAATGGAAATAGATTATTAAAGGTTTTCCAAAGTCATAATTTGCGGACTTGTATTGTTAATTTCACAGGTATATTATAGAGAGTACAGTTGTCCACATAAGTTCTGTTCTTCGTTTTATGAATGAAAGTACATGAGTATGAATTAAGTGCGAGAGTGATTTCTATTAATTATCAATTAACTAATCAGATGAGTTAACCACTGCATATGAAACTACACTTGTAATTCAATCATGCACAATATATTTCCATGTATAAGATCACAGACATGAGTTCATGTGGCAAACTGTACATTTTAAGAATGAGTATAAATATAGTGTATTCATTATGACCAGTCTAAACATCCCAATATACAATCTATTAACAACAATAAAATGAACAAATAGATCCGAATGTGAGAAAGAGTCATCCAATAAAAAGGTGTGGAAATATATAGCCCGTTAGCTCCAGCCCTCTTCGAGTTACTGTACAAGAGGTTAAATGTCACTATTTCCCTCCTCGTATTAATGAATAGATGATATTGTGGTATATCTTGGAATACCAAATACTAAGACTTATCACATTCTGTCATACTAAATGAATATTCCCTAGATGTTTGGAGAGAACACACACAGATGTAAATGATATAGAGGAACAGTTACTACAAAATAACTGTAATGTTTTAAGTTTCAATGATGATGGTGTTGATACATATCTTAAATTATTTGTATTAATGTATGCTGATGATACAGTAATATTAGTGATAGTGAAGATGGGATGAAAAGTACCTTGTTAGCATTGGAAGCTTATTGTAACAACTGGAAATTGAAAGTAAACTGTAGCAAAACAAAAATAGTTATATTTAGTAGAGGTAGGGTAAAAACTGAGAGGTATAACTTTAAATTTGGGACAACAGTCATTGAAGTGACAGGTGAATATAAATATTTGGGTTTAACTTTCATTTACAATGGCAGATTCCGCCAAGGAGAATTATAATTAAAACAGCAAGCTACAAGGGCCATGTATTCATTGATCAGTAAATGCAGACAATTTAAATTACCAGTTGTTACGTCCTGGGATATATAAACACTGGGCTCTTTCTATTGGACTAGGTATGCGGCAACAAGCAACAACGGAAAACGCTAGATCCAACCCTTATCTATAAACCCAGGCAACAAACCACCCTAAACCGTCAAGAGTCCTGCCTGGACAACAAGGTATCCTATGACTCGGTTACAGGGTGCACGCACTATAGACTGCTGATAGTCAAGCAGGCTATAAAAAAGATCACACAATTAAGTTGACTTAAAGCTTCTAGGAAAAGATAGATAACGGAATTAAATTGCAGACACAATTTAATAACAAACTAGAAGAAAGTACATTTAACATTACGTTAATTAATACAACTAATCACCCCTGCGTGAAAGAAGGTGAAAGCAAACAGTCCTCAAAACATCGTACAGGTAGACAAGATGCAGGTTTCTAAACTTCATGCGGCTACTGTAGGATCTGATGCTTAGCAAAGAAAGTACGTTACGGATTTAGAGAACTCTTAACTCATAAGCAGGAATAAATACTAGTGATAGGACCTACAGTGTATAATGGCATAGGTATAATTAAATAAAGGCAGCAACTCGCAACATAACCCCATACAGGTGTGCTTCTCACTCTTAGTCAGGCAAGCCTGCTCGGACAGAGTCTCTAAGCCACACCCTGACTCACAATGCTCACAAAAACGGTAAACTGTGGCACAATAACAAGCATGCAGAAATAATAAACCCCTAGCTGTTAATCTGCCAGGTGGCAGAGGTCTAGCCGGAAGGATATAGGCTTCGGATACCCGGGCTGAGCCACCTGCTCTAGCCTAGGGACGTTCCCAAGTCTGTGCGCCAAATTACTCTAATTGAAAGGGTGCTCTCTTGAGAGACTCAGATCGCAAGTATCTGACTCTCTCCTGGCGACCCTAAAACAAAAGCAAGACGTGCTAGCGCAGTGCTGAGTGGACTAGGCAAGGGCCCTCACACAACACAACACTAGACACACAGGGACACAGACAAGAAAATGCCCCCAGACTCCCACGGGTATCCTAATAAAGTCGTGCGGGTCCACAGGACTCGCACCAGCAGACTTTACTTAAAGGATCGCAAAAAGCCTCCCCTCCGGTCTAGCCCCTGCTAACCTGACACAAGAACACACTAGCAAGCATGAAACCACCAAATATGAGACAACAAAAAAAGCTTCCTAGGTCTCATTAACAATTACGTCTCTGCATAAGGCCCAAAATCCTATCTAATTATCTGAGAGCTCGTCGTTAATACAATAATAGATATAGGTCTATTAAGGGGATGGGATAATTAAATAGATTGGTGAAGTAGTGGAAGGAAGGTATACAAAGTAAGAGAGAAAGTTTCTAAGTGGGGTTGAGAGGGATAGATATCAAGGGGGCCGAAGGGTACAACAGTGAGGTGAGCTCTGAGTCTTGAATCTGTCTGGACCCCGCCCTAGGCATGCAGAATACATCCCATGCTTGGCAACACTCAACACAGTTGCCGGGTCAAAATCCTCTACCCCGTGCGTGAGTCGAAACTAAGCCTAACGTTGCAATCAAATGCATATGGCAACGCTTCAGGCTCGTCCCAAGCTGGCAAGCGAAGCAACGTCCCAAGCCGGTCTCTCTCTCCCGCTCGTCTCCTCCCGCCCTCACTAGACTTACATCTTATAATGAAACAATCAACTATCGAGAATCAAATATACTAAGATGCGTTGGTTAAGAATAAGGGCAGCTTCAAGCTGTGAAACAACATAAGAATATCCCAGACATTAGTTACATTGTTGTAGGATATATACTAAGGAAAAGCCTGCCGGCTGGCTGCCACCAGCCAGTTTCTAAAAGGCTGGGCAGCCGACGCGCGCACATGCCCGCACGTGGCTACTATGCAGAAGCGTCACATCTCCCCCAAGATATAAGACCCTTGACTAAGTTCTTCATATCTAACAGAAAGCTTCTCATAGTACCACACACTGTTGCGACACAAGGCACTATATATAGAAAAAAATAAAGACTGTTGCGCTCCACCGAGCAAGTTCAACTAACTCAGCGACAATAAGCAAAAACATTCAACTTAGATACTGCTACAACATCTTATACAAAATTCTACACGTTATAAAAATAAAGAGTTTTTATAAGGTTTTTGCTTTTTTAATTTTTTTTTCGGCTGAACTACAGTGACAGCCTAATTTCCTCCACACTCAACCCTCAATCCTGTGGCAGTCTAACCAACATCATCCACCCTTGATAGACAATCCGCTATCACGTTATCAGAACCGGCAATATGGCGTATGTCCAGATTATACTCCTGAAGCATGAGTGACCACCTGGTCAGCCTCATATTCCGGTTATGAAACTGATTCAAGAATTTCAGAGGGTGATGATCGGTATAAACCACTACGACTGGTCCGAAAGCAGGAACATTATACATCGAAGTGCCTGAGCGCCAGCACTATCGCCAGGAGTTCTTTTTCAATTACAGAGTAATTCCTTTGTGCACTATTGAATTTTTTACTGTAAAAACTCACTGGATGTTCGATACCTTCATCATCTGTCTGTAACAAGACAGCCCCAGCCCCTACGCCACTGGCATCAGTCGCCAGCTGAAAAGGTCTGCTGAAGTCCGTGGCCCTGAGTATGGGGTGGGTACATAATAGGTGTTTCACCAAGGAAAACGCCTCTGCACACTCAGGAGACCACCGGAACTTCTTGTCCTTAGATAATAAGTCAGTTAAAGGTGCAAGTACAGTCGAATAGCCTTTGATGAAGCGACGATAATAGCCTATCATACCTAGAAACCGCATGATTTGTTTCTTAGTCGTAGGCTGGGGAAACTGATCGATGGCTTTGATCTTTGTCTGTGGAGGGCACACCTGACCCATCCCCACCTCGAACCCCAGGTACAAAACTGTGGCTTTGACAAAATCGCACTTACCCAGGATTACCACCAAACCTGCTTCATTCAGTTTATTAAAAAGCTGTCCGATGTGAGCACAGTGACTGTTAAAATCATCGTCGTATATTATGACATCATCTAGGTACACAGTACAGTTGGGAATGTCGGCTACAATGTCGTTCATTAATTTCTGAAACGTTGCAGGGGCATTTTTCAGCCCGTATGGCATAACATGGCAACGATACGTGGCACCGTCCACCACAAACCCACACACCTCTCGCGCTCGCTCAGACAAGGGCACTTGCCAATAACCCTTAACAAGGTCTATCTTAGTGAGGAACTTGGCTTTTCCTATCTTATCCACACTGTCGTCCACGCGAGGGAGAGGGTAGGCATTTGTGGGGGTTAAACCATTCAACCTGCAGAAATCTATACAAAACCGCACCTTGCCATCTGGTTTGGGCTGCAGTGTGACTGGGGAAGTCCACCTTACTGCACCCTCAGAAATCAGCCCACGTTTCAGCATATAATCCAGCTCTTCCCTAAGTGCTGGTAATTTAATAGGGGGAACACGGTATGGCACTGATTTAAAGGGCGGGTGGTCCCCAACATCGACATCGTGCACCGCTTGAGTAGTGAGGCCAGGATGCTCCGCGAAAACAGCTGGGTTTGAATCAAACAAGTGCTGCACAGCTACACGCTGTTGCTCAGGCAGGTGCAATATCAACTCGTGAGCCACTTGTCTAGAATTCCCCGCCCACTGATCCGCGGAAACATGACAATCCCAATTATCCTCCCCTGCAGCTTGACTGTCCCTTCCTCCTTCTCCACCACGATCGCTGCAGATCAACACCGGGACAGTGAGAGGCTCGGAGGGGCGCCTCACATACTCTTTCATCAGATTTACATGGCAAAGTTGGTTCTTTTTCTTACGATCAGGAGTAGCTACTAGGCTAAATAGTCTAGATCAGAAACCTTCCTTACAACCCGATACGGACCAGAATACTTGGCAGACAAGGGGTGTCCCACCAGAGGCAGTAGTATCAGTACCTCCTGATCTACTTCAAACTCCCTCAGCTTCACCTTCTGGTCGTATCTGTCCTTCATCTGAGCTTGTGAACTCTTAAGGTTCCGACCTGCTACCTCCAAGCTCTTTAGCATTCTCTCACGGCTTTCAACTACATACTTTAGAAGCGAGCATGGCTTTGTGACTCCCTCCCAGATCTCCTTGACTATGTGGAGGGGCCCCCTGACCCTGTGTCCAAAAAACCAACTCGTTCGGGCTAAATCCCAAGCTCTCCCCAGGTACTTCTCTCGCAGCAAATAAAACGTATGGGAGACCTAGATCCCAGTCCTTCCCATTTTCCATGCAATAACACCACAACATACTCTTGAGAGTCGAGTGCCACCTTTCCAAAACTCCCTGACTCTCGGGATGGTAGGCAGATGACACCACAGACACTATTCCATGTTGCTGCATGGTCTGCTTAAACAGAGCAGAAGTAAAATTGGATCCCTGATCAGACTGGATCTCCTGAGGGTAGCCATAACGAGAGAAATAGACAAGTAGGTTTTTGACAACAGTCTTAGCCATCCCGTTGCGCATGGGGTAAGCATCTGGATACCGTGTTGCTACATCCATTACAGTTAGTAAAAATTTATTGCCGGCACTAGTGGGGGGCAATGGGCCAACCATATCGATAACTACTTTGCTGAAGGGCGGCCCAATGGCAGGGATGGGTTGTAACGGGGCTCTCGGGATGACCTGATTGGGTTTCCCAACAACTTGACAAGTGTGACACTGTGACACCCATGACACGACACTCGCCTTTAACCCAGGCCACCAGAAAAGCTTGCTCAGAGCTGCCTCCATCTTACGTGCCCCCAGGTGCCCTGCCAAAGGCACATCATGAGCTAATCTCAATAAGCTCTCACGGCACACCCTCGGTACTACTAACTGGTCCACTAATCCTGACCCGCCATCCAGCTTTTTCTTGGGATCCTGATGTCTCCGATACAAGATCCCCTCGGACAAGAAAAAATCACCAGGCTGCGCATCCCCATCGCTCTCCAGTTCGATAGCACCATTACCACACGCCCTGACTTCAGGATCTTCCAGCTGCAAGGAACATATATCAGCAGGTGCGAGATTATCCAAGTTCATCTTAAATAATTTATTTCCACCTCCAATGTCCCGCTGAGCCATCCTTTCCTCACGCTGCGCATAACGATGCTGTTGCAGAGTCTCTTCCTGCCCTGCACCTGCACTAGCGGTGACAGGCCCCGGGGCCTCTCCAGACTCTAACATAGGTGCCAATAATGAGTCACCAAGAAACACTGCCGGCTCAAAAACTCTCCAATTGACCAACACTTTCCGTTTTCTTGTGACCTTTCCTCCGCGGTTTGATAGACTGAGGTGGTGGCTGCAAGGCTCCGGATGTCTGAGAACGCGTCACAACACACGCCATGGTTTGTACGCTACACTTCTCAACCCACTCCTGTTCCTCCCTACTAACGTCGGCCGCCTTCTCAGCAACGACCAAGGGTGAAACCTTAGAAGCAGGCACCGCAACGTCGTTGCCGAGGAGGAGGTCGACGCCCCCAACAGGCAAGTTCTCTACAATTCCGACATCCAGCTCCTTCGCCACACCACCCACCTCCAGCTCCATCCGCACCAGCGGGTAGGACTTTGTAGCATTGATCCCCTGAACTACCACCACCCGAGCAGCGTTAATCGGTCTACCAGTAAAGTTCCTTAACAAGGTCTGAGAAGCCCCAGTATCACGCAATAGCTTAACTCCTCGCCTTTCGCCAGCCCACCTCACAAAACCATGCCCTCTATGACCCCCAAAGACGTCGCGGACAGGGTTCGCGCCTTCCGGACTCTTGAACACAGGCTGTGTCCCAACCTCTGACGAACTACCCTTGGCAAACTCAGAAGATATAGGCGACACCCCTATGCTGCGGGCCAATGACACAACCTTGTTTGGTGGCTTGTTCGGACAAGCATTTGCAAAGTAACCCTCCTTGTGACATGCAAAGCACTCTTTACTCTTTGGTTTCCCTTGGGAGTGGGAGGTACCATTAGACTTCTTATACGGGACGGTATTTGGTTTATGTTCAGTTTTATTGTCAGTGCTAGATGGTTTTGTGTATTTATGTGTATCAAAATTCTTGGGAGGGGGAGGGGTACGATCCTTTGCACCCGACTCACTCCTAGCTGCTCTCGAATTAATGACAGTCGGAGGTCAGCCATTTCTGCTGCCTCCTGGAGAGTTCTAGGATTTTTTCCTTTATATTTAATGTTAAGTCCCCGCCTGTGCACTTAAAGAACTGCTCCAAGAGAACCAGCTCACTCAACTCCTCAAAAGTAGCTGCCCTCTCAGAATGCAGCCAATGTCGTAGTGCATCAGACAAGTCCCGGGCGTGTTCTAGGAAGGTACTATCCTTGCCCTTAGTAACACCCCAAAACTTCAAGCGGTAAGTTTCCGGTTGTAACTCATAGGCCCGTAGCACAGCCTTCTTTAGCTCATCATAAACTACACAGGACTGTAAAGGTAGTGCATCATACACTTTTAGCCCCTTTCCCAGGAGTCTTGATGAAACTAATGCTGCCCACTTTTCTTGAGGCCACTGGTGTTCCTGACACTTCTTCTCAAATCGCATAAAAAACTCAGTCACACATAATTCATCGAACACAGGAAGTAGTTTAAGCAGGTGCGACGATGATTGGTCCCGATGTCTGTTACCTCCCCCAATATTTCGCCCTGTTACCTCCACTCGAGATCTCTCCAGCTCCCTGTCTGCCCGATACCTAGTAGACTCTGCCTGCAGTTCAGCCTCTCCTATAGCAACCTCAGCCTGCACACTAACCTGTCTTTCGGCGGCCTCAACCTGAGCTCTAGCGGCCTCAACCTTGGCCATCTCAAGCCGAAACAACAAATCGGGAGTCAACCCTTGAGGAGGGGAAGGTGCATTTAATGGAGAGGGTCCCTGTGATTGAATTCCACGCTGCCATTGACCATCAACTTGGGGGTATGTACTAAATTCAGGCACCCTGACATTTGATACGGGGGTAGAGTGGAGGGGGGGCTGGGGACCGGGGCCCCCCAGTCGCCTCTCCACCCAGGTCTCTCCCTTCTAAACCCAATATCAAAGTCCTCAGCTGATCTTTCCTCATGCCACTTAAACCCTGGTGACCCTGAAGACCTGCCACACACTTTAAGCCATACTTATTCAGCTTCAACACCCTGTCAGCGGTAAGGGGCACCTCTAAAAATCTTCTAGCACCCTCCTCGCTATCGACTAACCACTCCACAGGTCTTTTTCCCTCTGAGCCCGTATCGTGACCTGACCCATCACTGTGTTCTGATGTATTAGACATGCTTGTGTACTGCAGTAATTATCACGGTTATAGAATGTGCCTTATCTCCTATGCAAGTATGTATATACTAATGTTATTTAAAGTCTTTAATGTGTTATATTGGTTGCTCCAAAAAAAAAAACTCTATGTCCACTGTATTCCTCTAATCATAAGGAATCTCAAAACAAATGACCACTATATTCCTCTGTTCAGTAAATCCTATGCAAGGTCGCCATTTGTTACGTCCTGGGATATATAAACACTGGGCTCTTTCTATTGGACTAGGTATACGGCAACAAGCAACAACGGAAAACGCTAGATCCAACCCTTATCTATAAACCCAGGCAACAAACCACCCTAAACCGTCAAGAGTCCTGCCTGGACAACAAGTTATCCTATGACTCGGTTACAGGGTGCACGCACTATAGACTGCTGATAGTCAAGCAGGCTATATAAAAGATCACACAATTAAGTTGACTTAAAGCTTCAAGGAAAAGATAGATAACGGAATTAAATTGCAGAAACAATTTAATAACAAACTAGAAGAAAGTACATTTAACGTTACGTTAATTAATACAACTAATCACCCCTGCGTGAAAGAAGGTGAAATCAAACAGTCCTCAAAACATCGTACAGGTAGACAAGATGCAGGTTTCTAAACTGCATGCGGCTACTGTAGGATCTGATGCTTAGCAAAGAAAGTACGTTACGGATTTAGAGAACTCTTAACTCATAAGCAGGAATAAATACTAGTGATAGGACCTACAGTGTATAATGGCATAGGTATAATTAAATAAAGGCAGCAACTCGCAACATAACCCCATACAGGTGTGCTTCTCACTCTTAGTCAGGCAAGCCTGCTCGGACAGAGTCTCTAAGCCACACCCTGACTCACAATGCTCACAAAAACGGTAAACTGTGGCACAATAACAAGCATGCAGAAATAATAAATCCCTAGCTGTTAATCTGCCAGGTGGCAGAGGTCTAGCCGGAAGGATATAGGCTTCGGATACCCGGGCTGAGCCACCTGCTCTAGCCTAGGGACGTTCCCAAGTCTGTGCGCCAAATTACTCTAATTGAAAGGGTGCTCTCTTGAGAGACTCAGATCGCAAGTATCTGACTCTCTCCTGGCGACCCTAAAACAAAAGCAAGACTTGCTAGCGCAGTGCTGAGTGGACTAGGCAAGGGCCCTCACACAACACAACACTAGACACACAGGGACACAGACAAGAAAATGCCCCCAGACTCCCACGGGTATCCTAGTAAAGTCGTGCGGGTCCACAGGACTCGCACCAGCAGACTTTACTTAAAGGATCGCAAAAAGCCTCCCCTCCGGTCTAGCCCCTGCTAACCTGACACAAGAACACGCTAGCAAGCATGAAACCACCAAATATGAGACAACAAAAAAGCTTCCTAGGTCTCATTAACAATTACGTCTCTGCATAAGGCCCAAAATCCTATCTAATTATCTGAGAGCTCGTTGTTAATACAATAATAGATATAAGGTCTATCAAGGGGATGGGATAATTAAATAGATTGGTGAAGTAGTGGAAGGAAGGTATACAAAGTAAGAGAGAAAGTTTCTAAGTGGGGTTGAGAGGGATAGATATCAAGGGGGTCCGAAGGGTATGACAGTGAGGTGAGCTCTGAGTCTTGAATCTGTCTGGACCCCGCCCTAGGCATGCAGAATACATCCCATGCTTGGCAACACTCAACACAGTTGCCGGGTCAAAATCCTCTACCCCGTGCGTGAGTCGAAACTAAGCCTAACGTTGCAATCAAATGCATATGGCAACGCTTCAGGCTCGTCCCAAGCTGGCAAGCGAAGCAACGTCCCAAGCCGGTCTCTCTCTCCCGCTCGTCTCCTCCCGCCCTCACTAGACTTACATCTTATATATTATAATGAAACAATCAACTATCGAGAATAAAATATACTAAGATGCGTTGGTTAAGAATAAGGGCAGCTTCAAGCTGTGAAGCAACATAAGAATATCCCAGACATTAGTTACATTGTCGTAGGATATATACTAAGGAAAAGCCTGCTGCCTGGCTGCCACCAGCCGGTTTCTAAACGGCTGGGCAGCCGACGCGCGCGCATGCCCGCACGTGGCTACTATGCAGAAGCGTCACACAGTTGATATACAGCTTGAATTGTTTAAATCAATGGTTAGACCTGTTATGTTGCATGCTGCTGAGGTATGGGGACATTATGTTATTAGAGAATTAGAACAGCTTCATTTGAAGTTCTTAAAGCATACATGATATGTGCATAGGTATACAAATAATGGCATGGTGTATGATGAACTTGGTGAGTATCCTATAGACATATATATTAAGTGTTCAATGATGGGTTACTGAGCGAGATTAATTACTGGTAAAACAAGTAAGTTAAGCTATATAATGTACAAGTGTTTGTTACATTTGGATCAGGTTGGTGTTTATACTTCACCTTGGTTGAATTGTGTTAACAGTAGTTGTACTGACTCTGGGATGTCTGGAGTCTGGTTGTCACAAAATGTAATAAACCCAGCCTGGTTCAGATTGGCAATAGAACAACAGCTTAAACATCAATGGATAACAAAATGGAATAGTAATTTGTTAATGAAGGCCATTTGTAGTAGCTATAGAACTTATACATTTGTTTTCTGTATGGATGATTATCTTGTGAAATTGGATAAGGGAGATAGACTAGCTATGAGTAAACTGAAAGCAAGTAATAATAAATGACCAGTTATTACTGGTAGACACCGAAATATTGAGAGAGAAGTCAGGGTATGTACCAAATGTAATGAGATTGTGGTGGGGACGAATATAATTTGGTATTTATTTGTCAAAATGAGGATATTGTACAGTTAAGGAATAGCTATATTTCTCATTACTGGTACTACAAACATAAACCAACACAGTATAAATATATACCGTTAATTAATAATACTAACTTAAAATGTATGAAGAATTTGTAACTTTTTGTCAAAAGAACGTTTATTATGTATCGATAGATCAAGTCTTAGGACATTTAATATGGTTTGTCTAAGATGTACCAGTGTATTTATGTGTACGCTAATTTAGTTAGCAAAGTCATACTGTACATGTGTAATATGTAAGGGGCTGTGCTCCATACTTTTTGTAAAAGTCTGAGCAAATAAACTTAATTCAATTCAATTCATTTCATACACACAAATCATATTTCAGTGTAAGCAGATCATCACTGAAAAGTGGTGATCTGTTTAAGAGGATTACAACAATTACTCGATAAACTGTCCCATTGGAAGCGAAAAAGTTTTAGGTGGAAGAGGAAGAGGAAGCCAGGAGAAATGGGGGAAGGAGGGGAAGGAGGAAGAAGAGGAAGGGCAAGGACCGCGGAGGAAGTGGAAGATGAAGGAAGGAGGAAAGGGAGGAAGGAGGAAGAGGGGAAGGAGACAGGGTGTGCCTTATGGTTATTATTTTGGAGGTGAAGGATTGGGGGTTCCAAGAATGGTTGGGGAAACCTTAAAGTGCATGGAATCTGTTCAGGTACCAAAGGGACTACTCGCCAGTTGCAGGATATAAGGAAGTTGAAGCTATAAACATATATATTAACCAAAATTACAGTGATTATGTAGGTTGCTGATAGCTAGAAATTATGTTGAAATTGATTTGATGTGTTTATATATGCACTAAAACCTTATCATACCTGGTAATTCAAATAAATATCGATATCTTCAGTTCCGACTTCCTTATAGACAGAAATTCACAAGTGGTCAATTAATGATCTCCCCAAATTCCGTCAGACTCATGTATTTGTAACTGACCTTATGCAAACAGACAGACACACACATGGTTGAAAACAATATCTTATAGTTCCACCGACAGAATGAATGGTAATTAACCATTTGAGGATTATGACGGATATTGACAGTTTATGTTGGCTGTCATTACACGATTTTATACAACTTATGCCCCTTTCCCACATGTGCGACATCATACGATTTTCGTCGCCGAGGACGTAGTCTTGTCAATTCGCAAGGAATGTGTGCGACGTCTACGATTTTGACCGTTAAAATCCGTTGACAAGTTTACACCCGGCGACGACGTCGCCGATGGGTAAGACATAATCGGCGACATTATGCGATTCATCGGCAAATTGAGCGATGGTTCGCCGATAACCGTCACATTTGAATAAAATATTGCGAAATAATGCGAAGGATGAAAGATTCCTCGGCGTATGTTCTGCGACGTCTTCGGCGAATTAAGCGATGGTTCGGCGAATACCTCGGCGAGATTATCCGAAAACTTTTTGCATATATTTCATGGCAAAAACATAAGAACATCAGAAAACGGGAGTCTGCAGAAAGCCGATCGGCCCACACAAGGCAGATCCCTGTCACACCCAGCCCCAATTACAAGGCCTAATTATAAACCCAAATCACTAATGCCTTGAGGACTGACCTCACCAAAACTGTCAGATATCGACACAAGATTACGGGGTCTGCAGAGCGCCGATTGGCCCACACCAAGCAGAACCCCCATCATACCCAACCCAACTCGTCGAAAATGTACAAATTGATCTTAAAATTGCCAAACTAATGGGCCGAACGTCATAAAATATGAAAACTAATGGGGTTAACCATGAGGAAGAAAGGGGACCAGAAAAACGACCCATCTCCCCAATTCGGAGATTGGCAATATCCGGCTTCGCATGAGACCTTTTTCTATCAAATAATGTACAAATTTAGCTTGCTCTCAAAACAAAAAATATATACGTTGGCTCGCTACCGCTCACCAGGAAAATATTGAAACCTGGATGGGGGTAAACGTCTTAAAACAGTAGGCTGAACGGGGCCGAACGGATACAAGGCAAAGAGAGAGGGAGAGAAATAGAAAAAAAAAAAAAACGAGGAGAGAGGGAGAGGAGATAAAACAAAAAACAGCGAGGTGGGCTCAATGTTTGCGTTAAGGCTTAAAAATTGAGCCCACCTCGCCTTTTTGAGTTTTCTCCATTAGATGGTGGGGGGGGGGGGGGGAAGGTAGAAGCATAATTGACTCGTGTTACAAATATGAAGCCGATTGGTGAGGTAGTTTCGCCACCACGGATTTTCCTTTTTTTCCTTTTCTTCGTACGGATACGCTGGAAGTGGGTGGTGGGAGGCGGTTGGGGGTCTGGTGGGGGGAAGGCAGAAGGGTAAGTGACTTGTCACACAAATATGGAACCGATTGGTGAAGTCGTTTCGCCGCCACAGATTTTTTTTTTTCCCTTGTGAGGCGACCGATAGTCAGCTAGTGGGTGGGGGGAGGGCGTCCTGTTGGTGGTGGCAAAAAGACAGAAGGGTAAGGTATACATGTGGTAGAAATATGAAAGCCATAGGTGAAGTCGATTCGCTGCTACGATTTTTTTTCGGCGAGTCCGTGTATATATATGGACCTGGCACTGGGCGTGACAAGACCCTAGTCCGTATATATACGGACCTGGCACTCAGGGGGATATAATGCTGGTTCGCTATCGCTTGCCAGGAAGATATCGATACTTGGATGGGGATAAACGTCTTAAACCAGTTGACTGAATGGGGCTGAATGGATACAAACCAGAGAAAGAGAGAAAAGGAGAGCAAGAGAAAAAAAAAACAGGTGAACCCCCCACGAGAGGTGCATAGAAAAAAGGGTTGACAGGTTCACTATAGGCCTAATCGGTTTTTTTTACCCACCTCGCCGAAGGTGCTCTTTGGCCTCGGCAGGTGTGTCTTGAGCATTCCGTGACGTCGCAAGGCCCTTCGCATGCCTTCTGCTGCCTCGTGCAGAGTGTACCCCTGGTGGGTACAGCCTCGGCGAGTATTAATCCGCACGGCGGCGATTAATCGAAGAGGAAATCACCGGTGATTATTGGGCATCGACGATGTTCTTGGAACATCTGGGATCATCGGCGGGCCAGCGTGCGACGTTTTGGAACATTTTGACGTTTTTTTCGTGCGACACCCTCGCCGACGTCGTCGATGATCCCCGAGGGTCTCGCGGAACATTCTGCAATGATCGACGATGCTTGCGAGGGCAACGAACCCTCGTGAGTCCTCGTCCCAAATTTTAAACAAACCGAACATTTGCGACAACCCGCGAGGGTCCACGCGAGGCCGGGCGAAGCATGCGATTATGATGCGAGGGTATAGTTTATTGTCCGACATGTCAAGAATATGGGTGTCGCCGGTGAAAATCGTAAGAAAGCGCACATGTGGGAAAGGGGCATTAGGAAGGACCTGTGGGAATTGAAAGGGTGAAAACTAAATCAACTAACCCTGACATCCACATATCCTTTCTACTCTGAAGAAAATCCTTTAATATCAGCCAGAATATACCGTCAAAACACGTGATCCTCAAATGTTAACCTGTTTACGTCCATAGTTTACTGTTTAACGGGAGAGAATTGTTTACTGATAACCGGATGTTGCAAATTAATGAAATGTTGGTGTATTGAGAGAGAGAGAGAGCCTTCGTCGGCAACCCATCTAAGGGGAGAAAGGCGGCTTTATAGTGACTAGCTGAATCTCACTTTAATTTTGAACCTGCTCTCTAGCTCTCTCTCTCTCTCTAAATTCTCCCCCCTTTCCCCTCCTGTCAGACTGATTGTATGCCTGTATGTTAATATGTCTGCCTGCCTGGCTGCTATATTCCCAGTACTGTCTGCCTGCATGTATTTACGCACTCATCATTATTCATATAAGTCTATTTGTATCGCAACTAATTTTACATATATATACATACAATTATATTATACAGTATGTGGAATAATAAAACTTTTGTAGTAGATTGTTCAATCAAATAGATTGTTTAAATTTACGTTCTTAATGCAATATTGTCACTACTTACCTGATGATTCACACTGTATCCAAATGTAATTGAAAATGTAAAACCCACTTACCTTACTTTAGCAACTAATTATATGACATCTTTCAAAATAATTTACAGCATCAAAAAGTAATGAAAAATAATATTATGTTCTACAGTTGTTCCTGGGTACGTAATTTCTCCATGTTGTTTACATACAATAATATTGACCTACCACTAGTGTTTTGTTAAAGCAGCCTTAATTTACAGTTTTCCAATGTTACAAACTTACAATGTATGTACAATAATGTTATAGTTAACTTACATCATTGTATTGTTCTGACGGAGGTTCAAACCTTGACACTCAGGATACCTACACCAGGTGAGTCAGGTGATCCACCAACCACACCACCGAACCATAACTACCAGAACACCAATACTCACTGACTTATATATCTGTCACTATCATAGATTTATCGCAATGACAATAAAAGGTGACCTAATAATAGATTGTATATAGTTACCTTAACCCATAACTTGACAAGCATATTAAAGGTGACCTAATATAGATTATAAAGTTACCTTAATTCCTTCTGTACCGGCGAGGAATTTTGTATTTGATTTCAGCTACATCTAGACGATTTTGTGAAGCTTAGGAAAGATATATGGTAACTAAAAGGAAGAATTGAGATAGTCTGTAACCTTTTAATGGGTAGACGTCCCTCCTAACCTGAACAAAATCGTCTAATAGTTGCCAGAATATAATAAAAAGTACATCACCGGTACAGAAGGGGTTAACCCATGGCTTGACAAAACTTATGTTAGTGAAATGCGAAATTTGTCTTATTATACCTATCATTATTTATATAAGTTTATTTGCATTGCAATATTAATAATACCAGTAGCTTCTAATACCTATTATGTTTTAATGGGCTATTATACAAAGCGTTGTATATAATGGTTGTAAATGGAATGTTTATATAATCCAAAATATCCATAAAACGATACACGTTATAGAAAGACAGCGTTGACATTTTCTGCCAGGTGTGCCACCCTGTATATATATATATATATATCTCTCTTCATTCATCCAATAATATCAAATAATGATCAACCTACAAGTATTATATCTGACTCACTGATTATCTCACCTTCTCTCTCTCTCTTCCTTAGTATGTTTGTATTAATAGATATAAGTGTGATAGAGCGCGTGTACTGTAGTAATAGTTATAAGTGTGATAGAGTGCGTGTACTGTAATAATAGTTATAAGTGTGATAGAGCGCGTGTACTGTAGTAATAGTTATAAGTGTGATAGAGCGCGTGTACTGTAATAATAGTTATAAGTGTGATAGAGCGTGTGTACTGTAATAATAGTTATAAGTGTGATAGAGCGCGTGTACTGTAGTAATAGTTATAAGTGTGATAGGGCGTGTGTACTGTAGTAATAGTTATAAGTGTGATAGAGCGTGTGTACTGTAGTAATAGTTATAAGTGTGATAGGGTGCGTGTACTGTATTAATAGTTATAAGTGTGATAGGGCGTGTGTACTGTAGTAATAGTTATAAGTGTGATAGAGCGTGTGTACTGTAGTAATAGTTATAAGTGTGATAGGGTGCGTGTACTGTATTAATAGTTATAAGTGTGATAGGGTGCGTGTACTGTAATAATAGTTATAAGTGTGATAGAGCGTGTGTACTGTAGTAATAGTTATAAGTGTGATAGAGCGCATGTACTGTAATAGTAGTTATAAGTGTGATAGAGCGCGTGTACTGTCGTAATAGTTATAAGTGTGATAGAGCGCGTGTACTGTAATAATAGTTATAAGTGTGATAGAGCGTGTGTACTGTAATAATAGTTATAAGTGTGATAGAGCGCGTGTAGGCTACTTAGGTAATGTAATGTATTTACATTGTATATATTAAACCGTGTACAAGGAACCTATCAACATTTGTTATATTTACACCAATATCTAGTTTACCAATATGATCAATAATATGACCTCTATCTCAAACTCCACACTAAAACATTATGGTATGAAAAGGGCAAGTGTCCATAATAGCCCGATCTCTGGTATTAAAGGGGCTTCAGGCTCAGATTTATACTTTGCATTTTATTGAAACGTTTTTCGATTGAATGATACTTTTAGTTTGAACGATATTGTTCCTTTGCCGATATTTATGGAAGTATTTGCTATTGCTATAACCTGACCTTGTAATTGTAGACTGTTGATGTTGGTGTGGAGTTGTGGGTAGTATTATTAATATTATTATCAATATCTTATACACACACGCACACACAATAAATATATATATATACTGTATATATATATATATATATATATATATATATATATATATATATATATATATACCAGAATTGGAACATCATTGAAGACACAGGATAGAAAAAGGAATGGAGTAAATTATGATGATGATGATGAACAGAGAGGGGAGAAAAAAAGAATAAGATCATTGGTAACACACAAAGGAAAGGTGGAACGACAGTATACTATGATGATGCTGCAGGCCATGGTGAGAGAGAGAGAGAGAGAGAGAGAGAGAGAGAGAGAGAGAGAGAGAGAGAGAGAGAGAGAGAGAGAGAGACAGAGAGAGAGAGAGAGAGAGAGAGAGACAGAGAGATAAGCCAGTGGAAGGAGGAAGGGGAAAGGGTTCAGATGAATCCACCTTTGACGTGTGTGTGTGTGTGTGTGTGTGAATACTTGCAATATACGATACGGTAGACACACACATGTCGTATACACACACTATTATACACACACTTACAGTATACCAACACACTATAATACACACAAATGTAGTATATACACACATACAGTATATCAACACACTATTATACACACACACATATGTAGTATATACACACATACAGTATACCAACACACTATTATACACACACATATGTAGTATATACACACATACAGTATATCAACACACTATTATACACACACATACAGTATACCAACACACTATAATACACACACATACATTATACCAACACACTATTATACACACACATATGTAGTATATACACACATACAGTATACCAACACACTATTATACACACACATATGTAGTATATACACACATACAGTATATCAACACACTATTATACAACACACCGTATGTTACACACATACAGTATACCAACACACTATTATACTGTACACACACATATGTAGTATATACACACATAAAGTATACGAACACACTATTATACACACACATATGTAGTATATACACACATACAGTATACCAACACACTATTATACACACACATATGTAGTATATACACACATACAGTATACCAACACACTATTATACACACACATATGTAGTATATACACACATACAGTATAGCAACACACTATTATACACACACATATGTAGTATATACACACATACAGTATACCAACACATCATCTCTCTTGCTCTAAGGGAGACGGTAACAGCCGACTATATCTCAGAAAATCTGTTCATCCTTAGAGGTGATTGAACCCGAATCTGTTCGGTTGTAGGCAGAGACGTTATCAACTGAGGTAGCCGAACACAAACTGTATCCTACACACAACACACACACACACACACATGGTAACTTATGTACACACTTACGGTAATATCTGAACACATACTAGTGTGTTTACAAAGTCTACACACACATACATACATGGTATATTCACACAAATGACAGTCTACATATATATACACTCATGGTGACCTACACACATATATACACTCATGGTGACCTACACACATATTTTCACACCCACTTGGTACAGACACGGCAGTCCACACATACTGTACATACCTACAAGGTCAAGGTCGCCTGCATACATACCTTCACACCCACATAGTACACACACACACACACACACACACACACACATGAACAGTCTCCTACATTATTTATGTTCTCCCACATAATATTATGAATGGAAGTAATGTTATTGCTATTGCATCTATTAAAGGCGGTCACAGTCTATGCATATACACACAACGATCAACACAACCATTGTTATAATAGATTCCCCCGGAGTATGCATACAGAATAATTTCATATTACATAAACTAATTGCCTCCATTCTTGTTACTATTAAACCTTGAAACAACAATCACTATCGTCATACCCTTAACCATATATTCCCATTATAGAAGTATTAAATCAGGACAATGTTATATAAAAAATGCGTTGCGTACAAGAGCATATACGGGACAATAAACATGAAGCTGTATGGCTTTGGTCAATTAATCACACTGGGAACTATGGATTATAACTCTAACTCTGTATATTTAAGGAGAGGTATTTGGGTCTTCTGGACCCCCATCTCCTTCATGTTTAACCCCATTAGTTTTGAAAATGCCCCATTAGTCTGGCGATTTTAAGACCTTGCACCCAATTTTGTTGTCAATATTAAGAAGCTACTCACCAACATATCAAAGTACAGTTATTCTCACAACACAATACCATACATCTGGAAGCATGGTGTAATCATTATATTCCCTAAACTCAACAATGACCCCACGCTACCCTCCTCACACTGCCCCATCACACTCCCTTGCACTCCTTCCAAAGTCTCAGAACACCTCGTACTACAACTGACCACATATGCTCTACCCCTAGTTCCAACGCAACATGGCTGCAGGCCACTACACTCCACAAACACTCTTCTTACAGACCTTACACAAAGAGCGTTTGATGGCATCTACTCAGCCAGACCACCACACTGATCATTATTTGTCACACTCGACATTAGTAAACGCTTCAATGACATTCCCCACCACAACCTAACAAACAAAATCTACAACACAAACATGCAATACAATACGCAAATGTGGCTGGCCAACTACCTAGCAGGCAGATACGCACATGTATCATTTGCCGGTCAGTCAACTAACATCATAAACATCACAAACGGAGTCCCGCAAGGATCCATCCTGTCGCCAGCACTCATCAATCTATATATGCATGATATACACACACACCACAAACCCCAAATAGATATAGCTTCCTACGCCGATGACATAGCACACACATGTACACTCCAACACCCAGACAGAGCAACACATCTTTTTCAACCCTATTTCAAAAAAACTATATGACTGGTGCACTACAAACAGACTCAAATTAGCCCCAGCCAAATCCACTGCAACCCTCCTCCACAAGCTGGACAGCCGAATACAAAAACACCCCGCAACTCACCATAAACAACAGCCCCTTAACACACACACATGCACCCAAAATCCTGGGAGTAACATATAATACTCTAATGACCTTCAAACAACATTACAAACATAAAAAATAAACTGACACCCAGACTTAACGCCCTCAGGTCACTTGCCCACACATAATTTGGACACAACAAAGAAGCTACCACCACAGTATACAAACAATACATAAGATCAGTGATGGAATATGCAAGCCCTACCTGGGCTTCTAACCTAGCTGAAACACATCACACGACCTTGCACACCATTCAAAACAAAATCCTAAGAAATCATCACAGGCTGCACAGCTACTACAACTACAGATCCCCTACATAAACAAAAACAGCTTCCAAAAGTACATCCATACTCATATATCTCGCCGTTCCATCCAATCACTCAAAGACAAGACGCAGTTGCAGGCACGACCTCCGGAAATTCATCCTTTTGAATCCTCCATTCCTCGCGAGGACAGAGTCCACCTGGCCAGGCTGATATGTGGGCACCATCCAGCTCTTCTGAGCTATTAGAAGAGACTGGAAAACTCTGTCGTTGACACCTGCCCAGGATGCAACACAGCACCCCTTACTATTAGACACATCATACTGTAGAAGACTGCATTCCACACAATCACTTACACCAACAACATAATATACACTCCTTGGGATCCCTGTGGGAGAGCGCGATCGTGGCCATGGCCTTCCTTAGGGACTCGGGGCTGTTCGGCCAGGCAGCCTAGGGAACGATAACAACAACTGAAAAATGTATATATTTATTTTGAAGGAGGGTCTCGAGGTGTATTTTAAAGTGTAATACACGTCTGGGGTGCAAATTTAACACATAGGCTATAGAATAAAACAATCAAAACAAAATAATAAAACAATATATCGTCAAACCACATCAATTTGGTTCAACCCGATCAGTATCGGTGACGTTCTTTTCATTATATTCTGGCAACTATTAAGACGATTTTATTCAGTTTAGGAGGCAACAGACTATCCCAATTATCCTTTAGCTACCATATAATTATGCTCCCTAAGCTTCATGAAATCATCTAAATGTAGCTAACATAAAAAATAACATGTGACAGGTACAGACAGGGTTAATACTGGAACGAATCAGAGACAGAACAAGGACATATCATCATAAAATTGCATTGTTCTGGTTATTACAAGGTGTGACTGAAGATTACTTTCGTAGCCTTATTTACCTCTATTGTGTGTTCTTTTGTTCAATGAATAATTATAGTGTTCTGTTGCTGTTTATCATGTTATAAGTGGAAGATTTGCATCATCTTTCCCTAATCTAAGCTAGCGACCAAACCTAGTTAAGCTAAGAAGTGCGCATAGGGGTAATTAGAAACGTCTGCCTGTGCTGACGTATTTGAGCTGTTTCCATCACTAAAATATTCATTTTACCATAAATAGCATTAATACTTATCCATACGCGCCTATTATGGTTTGATTATAAAGGTATTAACCTGAAACAACAATAAAACAAGTGAAAACAGCGTTTGGATGGTCAAAATCGGAGATACAGGCCGCGAGTTATATAATGTATGGGTGAGGCAACCTGCTTTCCCGCCAATTTCCCCCAAGGCCACTGAGACACAGTCGATCTATACTCTCTCTCTCTCTCTTGCACTCGCTTGCTAACAGTGATGACAATGCCCTGCTTGCAACTCGCTAATGTTAGCAAGAAAATATACCTCAGAATAAGGGAATAACAGGGAAAATAGGTGATAACTGAAGGAGGGGAGGAAAGTGAGGAAGGAGGGGAGGTAGAGGAGTAATATTTTGCATAGCCCAGGGGCAAAAAAAATAAAAAAAAATAAAAAATAAAAATAAACAAATATTTTGTTTTCGATGTTTAAAGTTGATTTTTTTTTTCTCTGACTCTTAAGAGTCTTCCCGCAGTCCGCCGGGGGAACTCTTAAGAGTCTTCCCGCAGTTCCCGGGTTAACTAACCTAGGCCTAACTGGCTTGTTTTGTCATTACCACAGCCAGAATATAGCCGGTATACTAAAATGGATAAACAGGAAAGCAGTTAATGAAAAGAGTAGACATATCTAACAGGTTGAAATATATATAATAACAATATTAGGTGTACTGGCTCGGTAGTGTAGTGGAGAACGTCTCGGTCTCCCACCCCGGGTAACCCGAGTTCAATCTCACACTCAGGCATGACGTTTTGTTGTGCATACACTGATAGCCAGTAGCGATTCCCTTGAGCAAAGAAATGGGTAATAATGTCTGGTAATACACTTATTTTTTTGTTCAACCCTTCAACACGGTGAAGCCTGTGAGTTCTTGTTCCAGCCTTGGGAGTGAAACATGTGAAGCACTTAGAACTTGGTTGCCCACTCACGGCTCAAAGCAGCCCCATTTCTGGAGCTGCTTCGCCATTGTGCTTCACTGTCTATCCCCCAAGACTCGCACACTCACTCTCAGAACCCCACCTATTGAGCAATTAACTCACTAGAGAGAGAGCTAGAGAGAAATGGCGCTATATAAGTAACCTGAACATTATTACCAGATGGGTTGACAAAGAAAACCAAATATATAATTAATGTACTCACAATTTTGCACAAGACAGGGAACACCATCTTACCTGTGTGGAGACAAACAATATTATTAGATAAGGCAATAATAGTTAAAGATTTAACCCATAACTATCGGCGCGCAACATAAGTCGAGTATAATAAATCTGGACTATCTGGCGGCGCTCGACATAGGTCGTGTGGCAATTTCAGCACGTAATGTTGCTGAGAGAGAGAGACAAGTGGTGGCAGGAGAGTAGCGAGCGTATGACTGCTCCAGACCACCGCGGCGAACCTACTGACACGAATCCCACCTCCTCCCTCCCTCTCTCACTCGCTACATACGGAATTGTATGGGGAAAGTGCCGAATTACATGCTTTTTGCACTCGCGTTGCGCGGTTGTTGCAAGAAAACTAGCCATCATAAAAGGATCGTTAAGGTGTCATTGGAAAGCTCTGTTTATTCCCTTTCAGGGATAGATACTTGTTTTACGCTCTGGGTCTTATTTAGGCATGAAAATGATCACGTAAACAGCCCTATTTTGGGTAAAAACACCCCGCTGGTGGCTACATATTATATACCGCCTAGGCCGCTCGTAAGGTGTTAAAGAAGGAAACAATATTATTATCGAATAATAAATGGACAGGCATAAAGAACAAAGGTATAATTTACAATTTTAATGACGTAATAATATTATTCCCTGTTTAAATGTTATTATGAATAACCCTGTTAGTATACATTGTATTCTGGCTAACAGTGGACATTATTATTAAGGTTTGGAAGGCCCTCTAAGAATCAAAAGGAATAAAGTTTATCACAACTAAACTTCCGACTTAATTTTCTAAATTGAAACACATCGTCTACTGATAACCACAATGTAAAACATAAATAAGTCCTCGAAAAGAAACAAAATCAACCACACCTAGCCTAATCAAACCTAACCTAATGTAACCTAACCTTAACTAACCAAACCAAAGCTTACCATCGTTAACCTAACCATCCATAACTTAACCAAACTAACCCATACCAAACTAAACCAACCAAATATAACCTAGTTTATATATTATTGAAGCCGTTTATATAATTATGTGGTTATTTATGTTGTGCCCATTTAAGAGTGTGGCAGCTCTGACCTGACTACTGCTCTTTACAGTTAAGGGGAAGTATTTGTTTTGCTGGACCCCCTTCTCCCTCATGCTTAGTACCATTAGTTATGAGATTTTAAGACGTTCGCCCCATTAGTTTGGTGATTCTAAACCTTTCACTCCATTTCTGTATCAATATTTAGACTGTTCGTGCCATTTAGGTACCGGCATCGAGTTTTTTCCTGGGCGATTGCTAGCCTGTAATATAGTATGAACCGGTCTTTGGCAAAGACATTTTTCTATCAACAAATGTGCTCATTCATCTCGAAGAGGGGGGGGGGGGTCATGTATTATGTGTAAACACTTGATAGAGGTCTAGGGATATATCTAAAGAATAATATATAATAATAATATTAAACAGATACTAACAAATAAATACAACAACAATATTAATATCCCCCCCCCACCCCACACACACACACACACACATACCTTTAGAAATATTTGGCTTCCTACTTCGTCTGTGTGTGTTCACTTAATCACAGGGCCAGAGTGATTTGTGTTACAGCTGATCTGAAATTTCAAACCATCCGTCTATTTCAACATTGTAGTCTCTGTCTCTCTCTCTCTCTCTCTCTCTCTCTCTCTCTCTCTCTCTCTCTCTCTCTCTCTCTCTCTCTCTCTCTCTCTCTCTCTCTCTCTCTCTCTCTCTCTCTCTCTCACACACATTCACCGCATGTTCTAAAAGTCAAAACCACTTGGAACATGTCACCACAACTGACAAAAGGCTTCCATACAAAATATAGTTGGATTTTGCTGTTGCATATATTGTATATTGTATATATTAGGGGAGGTGTGGTGGAGTGGTCTTGCCACTGGACTGGTAATCCAATGGTCCCGGGGTCGAATAGAGATGTATCAATGGGAAGATATTATTGGGATGGAATTTGTGCTGTACCTATTATCAGTGCATTACCTCAAAGACCACCGAAACGCCAAAAATATGCTCTCATTGATCCCTGATTATATTGCACTGTATGAATATTCCCATATTCAAAATATGCTACAGGGGAGCAATGCCTAGTGAGTTACTTGCTCAAAAGGTGGCATTCTGAGAGTGAAGGTCCGAGTCTAGGGGATGAGAAAGTGAAGCACAAAAGGTGAAGCAGTTTCAGAGATGGGGCTGCTTCGAGCCGTGAGTGGAGCTCAAGTACTTCACATGTCTAACTCCCTAGACTGGAACAAGACGTCACAGGCTTCACCGTGTTGAGCGGTTGGATGTACAGGCACTTAGCCTATGCCCAAGAGGTATAGTTGGAAAGAAAAAAAAAGCGACAAGTTTTATTCATATTGTAGCTTGGTGTTTTGTAGTACCAGTAATATACTCTGGAATCTTTCACTATTATGACGAGTGTCCTTAGTTTTTGTGTGTTTTTAATGAATGTATACAGTTTAGGAATGTTCTCTAGGAAACAAAGTGGAAAACACTATCTCAAATAACCCTCTAATTGCCACAAGTTCTTCCTAAAGCGCTAGTAAGATAAGAAAGAAGATCACCAGTAGAGCGGCCCATTAGGAATCCATACTGGCAATCTGAAAGTAGATTATGGGAAGCCGAATGCTAAGAAACTCTGAATTATGAATACATTGAAAACTTACGAGATGCAAGAAATGAGAGCAATTGGAAAATAGTTGGAGGGTTGAGAGTTGTCACTCTTCTTTGGGACAGGTTGAAAGATAGCAAACTTCCAGCAAGAAGGGAAGACGTTAGAGGAGAGACAGAGATGAAAAAGTTTGCCTAGCCCTAGGCAAGGAGTCAGCAAGGAAGACCAGTTTTTGAGTACAACAGGAGGACACCAACCAGTCCATACGCCATCTTAGTATTTAGCCGAGATAACTCAGAAATTACATCCTTAGTAGAGATTGAGATAGTAGGCATAAGTTAGCGAAAAGGGGGGTGGTGAGGAATGAAAAGCGCCGGAATTGCCAAAGGTGGGATTATTAGCGAAAGTTCGAGCGAAGAGTTACTTACCCCCGCATAGCTTCCTGTATCAAGTACCGTTTGCATGTGGGGGTAGGTTCCATCCATACCACATTCCTTGAAAGGGTACAGTCAGAAGCATTTCGTCTCATAGACTCACCTCTTCTTACCAATTCCTTACAAGCTCTCATGCACTACATGCCGCAATGTTGCATCTTTGTCACTCTTCTACCGCTATTAAAATAATAAGGTGTTCTTCAGAACTCAGTATAGCCTATATATAACTCCTCCCTTAAAGAGAGTGGGTGGCACCAACCTTTCAACATATTCTCACCCTCATTCTGTCCAACTGTTTAACCCAAGGCCGAATCAAATGTCTTGGTATGTTTTTACACAATCCGTAAACTCTCTTCCTCAATCTATCTTTCCCTCATCCTATGACTTAACCTGTTTTAAGCTCCGTGTGTTCAGATATTTTAATCTAACGTACACTCAGATACCATAATCTCTAGCCCCCTCATAATAATTCGTGGACCCCTATGTTTCTCTTTGTGTAATTGTAACTATCTGGATTGATTTTTGCATAGAACTTGATGTTCAATAAATAGTAAATACAGTTTTGTAGTTGACGTAAAGATAATTATATCCATAAACTCGTTTCCCAGCTACACTTCCATAATTTAATATTATAACCGAAACACCAATTAACTTACACGTAAACCCCATTAATATAATCAATGAAACTAAACAATACATGTGGTACCCCAAGGATTCGAACCTAGGATACTCACACCGATATTCCGCGCATTAACCATTATGCTATTAGGACAGTTAAGGGTGTATCTTCAATTCCTCAACTTTATAGGGGAACCCTTGTTAAAGGAACTTTTACACTTGTGTCTCCTTCATACAAATCAAAAAAAGTAATTATTTGTTGGTTTGCATTGTTTAAATGTCCAAATTAATGTTTGTTTTTCTCTCCGATATTATAAACATTATATTGTCCTGTTTGGGCTGGACACCAATTCCAATGGTTGCATAACTATTAGTGTTCATGCCTGTACACTCTAAGACACAACTACTGCCCCTTAACTATATAAGCTATCTCGGACTGCCTGATATATGTATTTCATGGGTTAATATGAGCAATTCAGCGACTCAGGCAGAGCAATTATTTGTGTCTTAAAGTGTACAATAACCTGTGGAGATATATTTTCAACACAAAAAATGAATTAAAGATCTAGCAAAAAAGACAAACAGAACAAAGACAAACAAAGAAGTAGATAAATATATGAAAAACTAAAATATAATCAATATAAAACCAGATATACAGACCTGTACAACCGGTGACTGACATATTGTAAACAACTTGGACACGAACACAATGGAGTTACCACCACGATATTCTAGTCAATATACAGCAGGGTGTGTATGACAAGATATAGACTGTATGTGTGACAACTGTATTGAATATAAGGATACCTATGGAAGATTATTTTAAATTATAACCCAAACACACACACACACACACACACACTTCACTCAATATTAAATTAAAACGCATGGTAGTGTGTGTGTGTGTGTGTGACTGCGTGTGTGTGTTTCAGCGTATATGTGTGTTAGAGTGGTTTACAAACTATCAGTTTGTGTATATATGTATTTCATTGAGTGTATGTATGATTGATTGGTTATGTGTGTACGTGACATACATACATACATATATTCAACCAAATTGGTACGGAAGCCTTTCTGTAAGTGTGAGTGACAAGTCTACTGGTCTGTGTGTGTGTGTGTGTGTGTGTGTGTGTGTGTGTGTGTGTGTGTGTGTGTGTGTGTGTGTGTGTGTGTGTGTGTGCAGGTCATTGAACACAAACTCTCCCTCACATAAACACACACAATCTTCATAACCCATTCGAAGACGCAGCCTTTAATTATATTTCCGATAGTTGGTAGACGATTGTATTAAGTTCTGAATGAGTCTGTCTGTTTTAAAATTACGCAGTAAGTCACAATACGTAACAAATGTGATTGTTTCTCGTCCTTCTTAGGCTGCATAAATCGTCATATGGTCGCCAGCATAAATGCACAAATAAATGACACTAAAAGGGTTAAGTTCAGACTTCTTACGCGTCAGGCTTCCAATTATCCCTAAATATCTATTATGATCAACAACCCTACAAAGCCTCCTTGATTCCTTGAGGTTCCTCCCAAACTGATTATATGTGTTTAATGATAAGGTTGGGTTGAGGTGGCATAAAAAGAGGAGGAAAAGTGTTCTTAGAGATTAGTTTGAAAACAAAACAAAAATAGACAAAGAAGTGTTTAAAAGTGAAAGATGGATAGACAAAATGAGCATACAAACACATTATAATACCAAAGGGTTCAATGTGTTCATGGTATAATAACCGGTCAGGCATTGTCTGAACGTCTCACAAACTTGTAATGAACTGGAGCTTGGGTTGCAAAAGCTGAACTTCTTTTGTTAAGTTTCTTTCCATTGGCCCAATTGCTGCAAGTTGATTGGGTGTTCGCTTTGTGGTCCATGCACTGTGAAATGTGTATATGTATTTTAGAATACATAAACTATAACATATTGTAAGAATATAAGTTTCATTAAGACGGTTACAGTTTGTAAAATAAATTGAGATATATAGTGTCTTAAAGACAGTTTCTTTCATAAGGCTCAGCCATATTTCATACTAGCAGGGGTACCCGGCGTTGCCCGGGTTTAAATTCTACTACCATAATCACCATCATCAATCACTACTACCACAATCATCACAATACTACTACTACCATAATCACCGGCCTCGACCTCCCTGTGCCTCATTAAACGGCGACCTCGATTTCGGCCGCTAAATGACCTCCGATTTTGGATCTGACCTCATCCGTACCCCCATTTTGGGGGGCTGCGAACAACTTTCGTTCTATAAACCTTTTCGATCCGAGGCCTCCTTCTGCCCCAAACGGCCATTTTTTTCGCATTTTTTTCGCTCCCGTCACAAGTTCTGCCGAAAAATGTATTAAACAAAAGTGTCTCTGATTTCCACTAAATTCGTCTAAAGTTAATGACGGACAGTGATTGTTGAATCAATGAATGCTTAACCAACGAACACGAGGAAATCTAGGTATAAAGTGTGAAGTGAGAATTTTGGTTAGTATTATGGTGTGTGTGTGTGTGTGTGTGTGTGTGTTACCATGGTTAACACGATCACAGTAAGGACCAATACTCTATATGATAGAATAATAACTTCAGGTATCATTTAATAACTAACAATAACCCTCGTGTAAGTGTAAACAATGCTGGGTTTATAATTATGATAAAAATAACTGTTTCAGGAATTTTGTGTGTATAAAACTAATTCTCCAGCACTCGAGATCTATTCATACGAGAGTATAAATCATTGTTTATAGTTCAAATATTAAACAATAAATTAGTTTTCCCCCTTTAGCAATTTAATGTTGCAATACGTGTTATGAAGAATGGAAAAAATAAGGAGAATAAGTGGAAGAAGATTAAAGCAAGGAAGTGGAAAAAGATTGAGAACAAGAAGGAATGGACACAAAACATATGAATAATAATAACATGAATTGTAAGATGAATGAGCTCACCTGACATTCCGGATACATAAGTTGTTGTTGGCTTCACCATTACTGCAGCCACACTCTTCTTATGTTTACAAAGGATGAGCTGCAATCTACTGTTAGAACTATCTGTATTTACATAAAGCACCGTTTAGTTTAAAACAGACACCAAACTCATTTAACTTACAAATAATGAACTGCAAAGCATGCTTAAAACGATCACTCTACCAGACTCCACAACTTCAGCTGCAGGCAGCCGAGAATGTCGCTTCATATCACCACTGACACGGCAGCACATCGTCCACCAACTGCCTTCCAACTATGTCATTCAAGGACAACATACATTGTAACAGGATGAGTGCCACCACCAAGACCTCTGGTAGATCACAGAGCTTATGACTGTTATTGATGATCATATAACTATTATTTGTCCAAACAAACTGCATATCTATACAAGTGTGATTCTTTTCCAGCTAAGTAACATCTCTTTCACTTTACCACTTGCTTGCTACAGTGACATAGGAATAAAAAACAGATTCAAAGGAGAATGACTTGATAAATCATTGCCCCTGTAAACATTGAAGCAGGTTAGACTACAACCACAAGATAGAGTACCGTACGACCCATAGACTCCTCTACATAAGGACTGGCGCCGGCCATACTCGGGTCCCGGAACTTGGGTCCATTGTCAGGCCCACAAACTGAGGTCTTATTTTAGTTTTACTGGATATGGGACTTTGTGTTTTTACTCTACAACATCTTATTAACTAGAGCAACCAAGTAAAGGAAAATAAAACATTTGTTTTTGGTTGATTGACTCATAAGTCTCTTTCGTGATTGGACATAATAGGAAAATATACAGTTATGATGAGATAGTTTATAAGACCATGTATTATACAAGCAAAGCATCATACCATGACTTACATTAATTAAATATTAGAAGAAATTAAAGTAAAACCTTTGCAAAATATTACTTTACACATAATTTTACATATATCAAAAGTCACATAACACAATAATTAACTTAAACATTAGAAAGTTTCTCTTGTCGCCTTAAGCAGCCTAGTGTACACTCCCGATCGCTTGTATTAAATACAAAGGCCTTAAACAACACATTACACAATGTCTGCATGCTCCTGAATGGCTAGCTAAAGGAGCATCTACATAAGACAAGCATTGTTTCAAGTAATTGCGACAACACTTTTTTGAGTCTTGAAGAGACATTTGAAGGGTGATGCCACTATGTACAAAAAGACAGTAGCCTGTGTAGGTATACTCAGCCCACGTCGATTGAGCGCAGTCAAAAACTCTGATGACAAGCATTCCCCAGAATCTACTTCCTGTTGTCCATGTTTATGAGCTAAAAATCCCCCAATGTAGAACATTTTATGTTTTAAAGTATCATCTGAATCTAGAAGTAGTTGAGTGTCTTGTAATGTCAGCTCTTCCAGAAGTTGTAAATCACCATCATCTATTGCTGCTGTACACAATTCACAGCTTACTTCTTTGGCTCGGTCAGGAACGATGTCATGTTTCAACAGCTGATGCAACTCCTGTACTTTGGATGCTGCTTGAACATCCCCAATGTCAATGTAAAAACTTTCCTCCCCTACGTTGTCTTGCTTGACCAAAAAACTTTTCTAGGGGATCTTGTGAAAAAACAGCAGGTAGGATGTAAGCAAAATCATAGGTTTCAAAAAGATATTGTGCTGCTTCTATGTTATACCTTGTTGTGATGACAAAGGCATCTGCTGTTGACTGTGTTAGTTTCTTCTCTCTGCCATGCCCACCAGTCCACCGACAGCTGGATACAACTGTACACATTTCCTGCAGAGCTTTGAAGTTTGTACAGTTTAATGTCCAAGGTTCACGATATTGGTCTCGTAAATGAACTGCGCTGTACTTGCTTTTAACATTCATCATTTTAAACCAATTGGTTACCAGTGTTATGTATATCACTGTTCCATCCTGAAATTTAACAGTTCCTTTAAGACCTTCAAATGCAGCAATCGTTTTCTCATTGAACACTTGGCAAACTAAGGGCACACTCTGACGTTGCAATGGTTTAGGAAATACTGATGAGCGTGTGAGTTTTGTCAGACGAAGTGGTGTCTTCTGATCTTCATTGTAAAGAGCTTTAACATCACTCCAACACGCCAAATATTCTGTACCGTCCTTGCTAAAATGTAATTCTTGACATTTCTCTGTGATCCAGTTGTTTCTCATATTCTTGAGGATGTGAACATAATCATAGACAAGGACAAAATTTATGCCATCTGGTGCTAGTGTTACTTTTCCAGGATCCCCAAGCATTCTGTAAACAGCTTGATTCAGTGGACAGTTGTCACAGACGAACGATACTGGATGGCCACCACTAGCTTTAACAACATATACAGCCTCAAGTAATATTTCCTTCAGTTGAATAGCATTCAGTTTTGATACAGGATGAATTCGTATGATGTACCGTGGTCCTCCATAGTGACAAACAACTTCAATAGCAAGAGCAGATGTTGCTAGATTTTCTGGTCCGTTTGTTGCATAGCCTACTATATGCTTTCCTGTAAATCTAAGGGCCTGCTTAAGCTTGACTTCATCAAACAAATTGTTAACTAACCGCTGTTGTGGCTTCAACTGATCAAAAAGGATTGGGAGACACTTGTCAGCATAAGTGCGAGATAACAATTGGCGAATCTGTTTCTCACAAGGAAGACTAATTGTTTTGGAGTTTCTAAGCATTCTATATGCTGCGGGTGATATACAAAACAGTTCTGCTGCAAGAATTAACATATGCTTTGTATATCGGCGATTTTTAGGAGGAATAAGAAGGAGTTGTAACTGTGCTTGAATGAACTGAAAACCTTCAATTTCATGAAATTCTGTGATAGAGTCAAGTTCTGAAATTATTCTTTTTAAGCGGTCAGTATTAGTCGCTTCATGAGTGTTCATAATTTTCACTATTTCTTCAATTTGAGACCACTTACTTACCAAGCTATTTTTTTGAAGATTCAGTTTACTTTTTGGTATCTCCAAGCCACTTTTCTCTGCTACTACCAGCTGCAGAAAACCAAAAGGAGACTGTACCTCTTTAAAATGAAGAAACTTATCAACTGCTCTACCATTACCATCTGTCTTAAACATTGTCAGTTCTCTACCATTTTGCATTATATAAAACTCAGGGAAGTGTTTTCCAATCTCTCCTGCAAATTTGTCATAACTATGCATTTTGTCTTGTTCATTTTCAAATTCAGTTTGTTTTTTAAGTCTTGCTTCACTTGTCACTGTTTTAGTTAACCTAGGAGCTGACGTAAGTTGTTTGAGGCAAGACTTAGGTACACCTTTAAAAACTGTAGGAGGCCCAGCTGGTCGTTTTCCTCCCCGAACTGTGACCCAATCGCAGTCAAAGTGTGATGCACAAATTCATAGTTTCGACCTGTCTCTCAAACTTTCTGGGCTATTTGGCATAGCACTAATCCATGCATGTCGTTCTTGTTCTTCATTCGGGAAACACACCATAGGACTGTATGGCTCTCCCCTGTAGTTTCCACGACAATTGAATGCAGCACATCTTTTCGGCATTGTTCCTGTAAAGCAAAAAAACAAGAATAGTTGTAAAATGGTTATCAGTACATATCAAAGCAACCCGTTGACATCAGCTCAATTCTAATATTTATCAGCTAAATAAGTTGTTAACACAGATCCTTTTGTGACTGGTAAGTATTTATAAGAAAATTACTTACAATAAGCTGAGAGATAACGAACAACAGAACAAAAATGTGTTGCCTCTAACGTGTCTCGTGGGTGACTGGCGTCTGGCATCGTCCTGGGCTGTTCGTTTTCTGGCGAGACATTATGTCGCCAATATGGCGGGTATATGGACGATTGCGTGTGAAATTACATGCATTTATATGTAAAGTTGTGTTTGTGTACATATTTTTGTGTTTAAGAAAGTCGGGAGAGACCACTGCTTTCATGATACTGCTTTTAAGCAATGGACCCAAGTTTAAAACTCCGAGAGTGCTCGTTTCCAGTCCTTGGTATGACCATAAACCATTGAAGTCCATTTCCTTGCAAAAATACACTCGCCCACAAATGCTAAAACTAAAATAAATTATATGTAGAATGTAAATGTTATGCAAGCATATACACGAGCAAGAGCAAAGTATATACTGTATAGATAGATTGATGGATAGATAGATAGTGTTACGATCCAGGTTCTCAAAGACACAGGGCTCTTCAACATTGGACTAGATAATGGCAAAATGCAACAACGGTAACACTAGATCCAACCCCTGCCTTAAACACTGGAAAACAATACACCATTACCGCCCTGAGTCGTGCCTGGACAACGAGGTATCCTATGACTCGGTAACTGGTGCACACACACTAGGCTGACGCTCAATGAAACAGCCTATTCTCAAACAGTAAAAGATTACTCGATTATGTTACACAAAGAAAAGATAGTTAACGTGATTAATTAACGTTACGGTAGATACTCAAATAACTGGCACTCCTGTACTAAAGAAAGTGCAATGCTAGTCCTGCAACATCAACTGGAAACTTCTGAAATAAGTCTGATGCTGGGAAGATGTTCGTAAAGAATCTTGAACAATTAAAATGCAGAATACGGGTCACAATAAATGCTAGGACATATAGTAATAATAGGCAGGCGAATAATAAAGACTGCGCAAAGGTAGTAATGCTCGACAACTAAAGAAATGCTTCATGACACAACGCAACAGCCTACTAGGGTTGTGCAACTCAACAACAACCTCGGCTCAAAAGTGCAGTGAATAATAATTCTGCATACATATAATAATGGGGCTTATCTCTAACCAGTGTCTGCTCAGTTAATAAAGTCTAGCTGGGGTATCAAGGCAGGGCAACATTGGGCGAGCATGCGGCTCGTAGCCTAACGTTGCCCGAAGGTGGTATAATGAAGATTACGTTATATGACGGGGATGCTCTCTTGATAAATCTAGGTCTCTAGTACCTAGCTCTATCCTGGCGATCCCTCAGAAGTCAACACAAAGAGGCAGCACTATGTTGTGAGGGATAGGCTATGGCCCTCTCACACCACAGCGCTGTGCTCGCAAAGTAAACCCACCCGAAGACAACTTAGGCTCCCACAGTACCTGTCGATGTCCTGCAGGGCTTAGCTAACACTGCACACTTCGGAGACAATGACACAGTAACCTTACCCCCAGTCTAGCTTTAGATAACCAAGCAGAATCACTCAACACCTTGCCAGGGAGACATATACCAGTAGCTTCGCGTACAATACGACTGGTCGACGGTGAACATCTATGCTGAAACCAGAAGGGATGTTGAGTTTAATAAAGATTAGAGAATGAGAAAGGAGAAGTCGAGAGAGAGAAATAGTATGCAAAGTGGCGAGTATGGGGGACAGAATTGCAAAGGATGTAGGAGATACGCGTGTCAGGCAAGCTCTGAGCTGGTAAAGAACACGAGGCCGCGACGGGAAGGGACTAGTTGACCACCCGGCCGCCAACGCCATCAGCGCCCAAGCGAGCCGCGTCATAGCTCACCCCGCTGCCAGGTGTACTCCCTCACCCTCTCTCGCTCGCCTCCCACACAAGCAACATTTATATTATAGCGAATATAAAATATAAGGCGCGGTCACAGACCAAAACAATGACCATTTCTAGACTGTCTGTGGCAACACGACACTAATTAAATAAAGCAGATCATTCTAGGACAACTGTAGCCCATCCCCCCATCCTGGCGAGCGCTAGCGAGCTGCAATGCCCCACGCAACCATTCTGCTAACGCCGGGAGGCGTCACCCCCCCCCCCAAGATATGGGACACTCAACCATGAGCCCATATCTGAACAGGCAGACTGTTGCTAGAATCTGCCACTCCTAACCACTCTGCCACCCATGGAATGCAAGCTCAGTCTCCTCAAAAAAAATACAACAACATTTTTATATAAAAAAATCTTATCACCCTTCCCAAATATAATACATTAATTCATAACATTGTGCTCCCAGAGCGAGCTTTAAGAAGCACAGCCTACTGAGGGAAAATCATCTGCACTCAGTACTCAGCTACAATATTATCTTAAAATTAATTATTAAAAAGAAAGATTTTTTATTTAATTTTTCATATTTTATTTTAATGTTGTTTTTGGCGGCTACTATAGATGTAGCCTAATTTTCTTCTAATCAAAGCCAACAACTCCTGCCCTGCGACCCTACGCTGATGCTACACACGCGAGCCAACAAGCACCAGCGCAAAAATACACCGCGAGCCAAGACAGGAGGCTATACCAACCTACTGTGGTAGCCTACCCCGGATCCTCCACCCGCGACAAACAGTCCGCAATCACATTCTCACAACCGGCAATATGGCGAATGTCTAAGTTGTACTCTTGCAACATGAGCGACCATCTGATCAGCCTCATATTCCGGTTGTGGAATTGATTGAGGAATTTAAGCGGGTGGTGGTCGGTATACACTACCACGACTGGCCCATAGGCAGGAACATAGACCTCAAAGTGTCTGAGCGCTAACACGATTGCCAGCAGTTCCTTTTCAACAACCGAATAGTTTTTCTGTGCTGAATTAAATTTCTTTGAAAAGAAACTGACTGGATGCTCAAGACCTTCCTCGTCTGTCTGCAAAAGTACGGCACCAGCCCCTACTCCACTGGCATCAGTCGCCAACTGAAATGGTCGTTCAAAGTCCGGGGCCCTGAGGATAGGGTGAGTGCATAAAAGGTGTTTAACTACTTGAAACGCCTGCTCACACTCAGGTGCCCAGCGGAACTTTTTATCTTTGGCTAGTAGATCTGTCAAAGGAGCTAACACAGTAGAATAGCCTCTTATAAAGCGGCGGTAATACCCAATCATGCCCAAAAATCTCATGATCTGCCGCTTGGTGGTCGGCCTGGGGAACAAGTCGATAGCCTGTATCTTCTGTTGGGGCGGGCTCACCTGCCCTAACCCAACCACAAACCCCAGATACCGCACCGTGGCTTGCACAAAGTCACACTTGCCCAGATTAACCACCAAGCCTGCTTTACTAAGTTGACTAAATAAGGCTTCTATGTGCTCACAGTGACTTTGGAAATCGTTGTCATAAATGATCACGTCATCAAGGTAGACAGTACAGTTTGGGATGTCTGCTACGATGTCGTTCATTAAGCTCTGGAAAGTGGCCGGTGCATTTTTCAGACCATATGGCATCACGTTGCAACGGTAAGTACTGCCATCCACCACAAACCCGCACACCTCTTTAGCCCGCTCAGACAGTGGTACTTGCCAGTAGCCTTTGACGAGGTCTACCTTGGTCAAGTACCTTGCTTTCCCGATCTTATCCACACTGTCATCCACCCGGGGAAGAGGATATGCGTTGGTGGGGGTCAACCCGTTCAACCGCCTAAAGTCAATGCAGAACCGAACTTTTCCATCAGGTTTGGGCTGCAGAGTGACAGGAGAAGTCCACCGTACTGCCCCCTTCTCGATCAAGCCTCTCGCCAGCATATACTCCAGCTCATCCCTGAGCGCTGGGAGTTTAATGGGTGGCACCCGATAAGGTATCGACTTGAAGGGGGGGTGCTCCCCTACATCGACGTCATGCACCGCTTGAGTAGTGAGGTCTGGGTGCTCGGCAAATACAGTGGGGTATGAATCGAACAGGCGCTGCACTGCCACCTGCTGTTCCTCCGGCAGGTGCGCCAGAGCATCATGCGCACATTGGCTCGAATTCCCCGCCCACTGATCAGCCGAGACATGACAATCCCAGTTATCATCCACCTGGTCATTGCTGCCCCCCTCTCCTTCTCCACCATGACCGCAGCAGGTCAACACAGGGACAGCTAGTGACTCAGGTGGGCGCCTCACATACTCCTTCAACAAATTAATGTGGCATAGTTGGTTACGCTTCTTCCGGTCTGGAGCGGCAACGAGGTAATCTAGATCGGAGATCTTTGACACCACCCGATAAGGCCCAGCGTACTTGGCAGCCAGAGGATGACATGACAAAGGCAACAGGACCAACACCTCTTGACCTACCTGAAACTCCCGGAGTTTCGCCTTAGTATTGTACCTGTCCTTCGTACGGGCCTGTGAACTCACCAAATTACGCCCGGCCAGCTCCAGACTTCTAAGCATTCTCTCTCTGCTCTCGAGGACGTATCTCAACATAGAACATGGCTTAGCGGTACCCTCCCAAATCTCCTTCACCATGTGGAGAGGGCCCCTCACCTGATGCTCGAAAACAAGCTCATTCGGACTGAAACCGAGACTCTCTCCAGGTACTTCTCTTGCCGCGAACAAAACATACGGCAGACCAAGGTCCCAATCCTTTCCGTTCTCTGCGCAATAACATCGAAGCATGCTTTTCAGCGTGGCGTGCCACCTCTCCAACACCCCTTGACTCTCCGGGTGATACGCAGAAGAGACGACAGTGCTGATGCCATGCTGAATCATAGTTTGTTTGAACAGATTAGAGGTAAAATTAGAACCTTGGTACGATTGCACCTCTTGCGGGTAACCATACCGCGAGCAATACAAGAGCAGGTTCCGGACAACAGTTTTCGCCGTGCCATTTCTCATTGGATATGCATCAGGATAACGAGTGGCCACATCCATGATAGTTAATAGAAATTTATTACCGGCACTAGTAGGGGTTAGGGGTCCGACCATATCAATGATGACCTTACTGAAGGGCGGTCCACTGACAGGAATGGGGTGCAACGGGGCTCTCGGATTTGTTTGGTTAGGTTTTCCAACCCTCTGGCACGTATGACACCTTGCTATCCAGGTTACCACGTGCCCCTTCAACCCCGGCCACCAAAACAATTTTTCTAAAGCCGCCACCGTTTTTCTCACCTCTAGATGTCCTGCCAGTGGTATGTCATGCGCCAACCTCAGTAGGCTATCCCTGCACTCCCGTGGCACCACCAACTGGTCCACTACTCCGGACCCCTCTTGCCAACTACGTTAGGGTCTTGAAAACGCCTATAGAGGATGCCTTCTAAATAAAAAAAATCTCCTGGCTGTGCATCGCCGTCCTCGTCGAGCTCTACAGCTCCATTAGCACACGTTTGGAGCTCAGGGTCCTCTAGCTGCAACCGACGTATATCTGAGGGTGCCAAGCGATCTAACTGCTCCCGGAGCAATGCATGACCTTCCCCGATACTGGGCTGCTCCCTCTGTCTCTCTCGATGTACATAACGTTGCTGTCGTGGAGACTCGTCATGCCCAGCCTCGTCACTCTCGATGACAGGCCCAGGGGCTACTCCAGAATTAAGTAATGGTGCTAATACTGAATCACCCAGGAGAGCCGCCGAGTCAAAACTCTTAAAACCAACTCCAGCTTTAGCCTCCTCCTGTTGATCGTTCCTCCGCTGGTCTGAAGACGGAGGACAAGGCTGTGACACTTTAGCTGCCCGAGCTAGGGTGACAACACACGCCATGGGTTGTGTCTGGCACCGCTCGACCCACTCTTGCTCTTCCCTACTCACGTCGGCCGGCCTCTCGGCAACGACTAAGGGTAGAACCTCAGAAGCGGGCATTGCAAAGTCGTTGCCGAGAAGAAGGTCGACGCCCTCCACTGGCAGTTTCTCCACAATCCCGACATCCAATTCACGTGCAACATCATCCACCTCCAACTCCAACCGCACCAGCGGGTATGACCGAGTTGCATTAATACCCTGCACCACTACCACCCGAGCCGCGTTTATAGGGTAGCCAGTCAAGTTTTTCATCAGAGTCTGGGAAGCACCTGTATCACGCAAGACCTCTACTCCATGCTTGCGCCCCGCCCACATCACGCAACCCCGCCCTCTATGGTCGCAAAAAACATCCTGAGCAGGGTTCGAGCCTCCCAGGTGCTTCTGCATTGGCTGTGCCTCAGCCTCTGACGAACTGCCCCGGGCAAACTCAGATGACTTCGGAGACACACCAATGTTGCAGGCCAAAGACACAGCTGCTGTAGGTGGTTTGCTAGGACAGACTCTTGCAAAGTGCCCCTTTTTATGACAATGATAACACTCCAACTCCCCTTTGGGCTTCCCTTGGTACTGGGAAGGGCCCGGCCCCTTCTTAAACGGGACGGTGCTAGTCTTGTGGTCAGTCTTGGTATCATGGCTCTTGTACTTGTTTGCATAAGGTATACCACTAACTCGGGGGGGGGGGGGGGGGGAGCATTACGCCCCTTGTTACCTGCCTCACTACGCTGGGCAGACCCGCACCCACGAATTAGTGATAGCCGGAGGTCAGCCATCTCAGCTGCCTCCTGTAGAGTTTTGGGTTGCTTTTCTTTCAGGTTTAACGTCAGGTCGCCGCCCGTGCATTTGAAAAACTGCTCTAAAAGCACCAACTGTTTAATGTCGTCAAACGTAGTAGCTTTCTCCGACCTCAGCCAATTCCCAAAAGCATCGGACAGCTCCCGGACATGTTCCAAAAAGGTGCTCTCCCGACCCTTGGTAACACCCCGGAACTTAAACCTGTACGTCTCTGGTTGTAGTTCGTATGCTCTCAGGACAGCCTCCTTGAGTTCCTCATAGATAATACATGACTCTATAGGCAATGCATCATAAGCCTTGAGTCCCTTGCCCACAAATCTAGAGGAAACAAGGGCTGCCCACTTCTCCCCAGGCCACTGGTGGATCTGGCACTTCTTCTCGAATCTCATGAAAAATTCGGTGACACCCGACTCATCAAATACAGGGACTAGCTTCAACAGGTGCGACAAAGACTGATCATGCCCACAATTCCCACCACCGAGAAGTTGCCCTGTCGTTTCCACCCGAGTCTTCTCAAGATCGATATCTGCACGGTACCTGGTAGACTCAGCCTCCGACTGGGCTTTTATTCTCGCGAGTTCGAGATCAGTCTGTTGTTTAGCCTCTATCTTAGCGAGTTCGAGACGTTCTTCACGCTCAGCCTGCATCTTAGCCATCTCAAGCTGGAAGAGCATTTCTGTAGTGAAACTTTGAGGAGGAGGTGCAACTATTGGAGGCCCACCCAGCGATCCTAAACCACGCTGCCAGCGGCTATCGGCCTGCGGGAACGTACTAAACTCCGGCATCCTAGAGGTCCCGATGGGAGTAGAGTGGAGGGGCGGCTCGAGCAGAAGTCCCCGAGCACCCTCTCCACCCTGGACCTCACTAGCCGCCCCCAGTACGCAAGCCCTCAAATCGTTCTTCTTGATGCCATGAGCCACCTTAAGCCCCATGAGGGGAGCCAAACACTGTAGACCATACTTGCTAATTCCCTCTAGTCGATCAGCTGTTATAGGCACCTCCAAAAGCTTCTTTGCAGCCTCCTCACTAGTTACTAACCCCCCTGGCATCTGCCCATCAGAGCCTGCATCATTCCCTGAACTCTCAGTATGATCTGATTCGTCTCCCATTGTGTCCACCAAAAATTCTCACGTTTATAAAAAAAAAAAAGAAGTACGCAAGCTCCTATGTAGCACTATTCACTTGCCAAAAATGTCTGAAGACTCTCAAGTGCTATACTACTTTGCCAAAAAAAAATTAACGTGCCCACTATATTCCTCAATAAAACAAATGACCACAACAATCCTGCAATTATCTCTTAGTTCACAAGATCCTGAGCTAGGTCGCCATTTGTTACGATCCAGGTTCTCAAAGACACAGGGCTCTTCAACATTGGACTAGATAATGGCAAAATGCAACAACGGTAACACTAGATCCAACCCCTGCCTTAAACACTGGAAAACAAAACACCATTACCGCCCTGAGTCGTGCCTGGACAACGAGGTATCCTATGACTCGGTAACTGGTGCACACACACTAGGCTGACGCTCAATGAAACAGCCTATTCTCAAACAGTAAAAGATTACTCGATTATGTTACACAAAGAAAAGATAGTTAACGTGATTAATTAACGTTACGGTAGATACTCAAATAACTGGCACTCCTGTATTAAAGAAAGTGCAATGCTAGTCCTGCAACATCAACTGGAAACTTCTGAAATAAGTCTGATGCTGGGAAGATGTTCGTAAAGAATCTTGAACAATTATAATGCAGAATACGGGTCACAATAAATGCTAGGACATATAGTAATAATAGGCAGGCGAATAATAAAGACTGCGCAAAGGTAGTAATGCTCGACAACTAAAGAAATGCTTCGTGACACAACGCAACAGCCTACTAGGGTTGTGCAACTCAACAACAACCTCGGCTCAAAAGTGCAGTGAATAATAATGCTGCATACATATAATAATGGGGCTTATCTCTAACCAGTGTCTGCTCAGTTAATAAAGTCTAGCTGGGGTATCAATGCAGGGCAACAAAGGGCGAGCATGCGGCTCGTAGCCTAACGTTGTCCGAAGGTGGTATAATGAAGATTACGTTATATGACGGGGATGCTCTCTTGATAAATCTAGGTCTCTAGTACCTAGCTCTATCCTGGCGATCCCTCAGAAGTCAACACAAAGAGGCAGCACTATGTTGTGAGGGATAGGCTATGGCCCTCTCACACCACAGCGCTGTGCTCGCAAAGTAAACCCACCCGAAGACAACTTAGGCTCCCACAGTACCTGTCGATGTCGTGCAGGGCTTAGCTAACACTGCACACTTCGGAGACAACGACACAGTAACCTTACCCCCAGTCTAGCTTTAGATAACCAAGCAGAATCACTCAACACCATGCCAGGGAGACATATACCGGTCTACAACCTTCCCGAGAGAGGACACATACGGAAAAGTCCGTCTCTCAAATAAAGCATAATACCTCCTTAACCTAATACATGGAAATCTCTGAGAGCTTCGCGTACAATACGACTGGTCGACGGTGAACGTCTATGCTGAAACCAGAAGGGATGTTGAGTTTAATAAAGATTAGAGAATGAGAAAGGAGAAGTCGAGAGAGAGAAATAGTATGCAAAGTGGCGAGTATGGGGGACAGAATTGCAAAGGATGTAGGCGATACGCGTGTCAGGCAAGCTCTGAGCTGGTAAAGAACACGAGGCCGCGACGGGAAGGGTCTAGTTGACCACCCGGCCGCCAACGCCGTCAGCGCCCAAGCGAGCCGCGTCATAGCTCACCCCGCTGCCAGGTGTACTCCCTCACCCTCTCTCGCTCGCCTGCCACACAAGCAACATTTATATTATAGCGAATATAAAATATAAGGCGCGGTCACAGACCAAAACAAAGACCATTTCTAGACTGTCTGTGGCAACACGACACTAATTAAATAAAGCAGATCATTCTAGGACAACTGTAGCCCATCCCCCCATCCTGGCGAGCGCTAGAGAGCTGCAATGCCTCACGCAACCATTCTGCTAACGGCGGGAGGCGTCACAATAGGTAGACAGATATATAGATATTAAATTAAGTATATATCACAAATACACGTGAGCTACTAAAAGTTGTAAATCCTGATTGTCCGGGGTTTGCGTCCCGCCTGAGAGTAATAACACATGTATGTATAGACAAATATTATGCGTGTTAAGCTGTTTATACTAAGTGTTGCATATTATGTGTACTGTATTATATTATGCTTACGAGCGTAGCATTTACAGAGCATTAAACCATTTGTTTGTGTGTTTTGTGAGTGTGTGTATGTGTGTGTTTGTGAGTGTGTGTGTGTGTGTGTGGAAAAAAAAGTGTTTATGTATTTACAGTACTGGCAGACTGAAACCGTGTCACATATTTATAATTTCAAATGAATATTCCACTAATGTTATAATACAAAAATACTCTTGAACGACACTGAACATAAAGGCTATGTTTAAGTTTGTTAACATTATTTATTGCAGGGGGATGGGACTCGTGAAGGGGAAGATGGGACTTCGTCGGTAACCCATCTAGGGGAGAAAATCTGAAACAAATCTGGGTGGATGGAACATCAGCCTTGATTGGCAACCTGTCTAGGGGAATAAACCTTGTGTAAAATACCGAAGGGTGGCGCGCTCATCGATGCCAATTTCAGGTGGCAAACTATACAATAGATACAATAGATAGATACTTATAACTATAGAAATAATCAGAGATGAAATAATAGAGGCAGAACACGACTTTTGACCGTGACTGTACGTAATGCAGACAAAACAAAATTAAGTCTGTTATATTACAAATGTTTATATATTATATGATAAGGCAAAGAATAAATTTCCTTGTTTTTTGTTCAAGGTTATATTAATGGATATGATCATTACCCCCCCCCCTCTCTCTCTCTCTCTCTCTCTCTCTCTTTTTCTCTTTCTCTCTCATTCTCAGTGCACGAATGACTTTATAAAAAAAAAAAAAATGCCAGGGGAAATTTTTTTTTCAATGCATCCATTCATCTCTTTCACTCTCACTCTCACACACACACTCTCTCTCTCTCAGTGCACCAATGACCTTTACCATTTCACTGCCAGGGGAAGTTTATATTTCAATGCATCCATTCATCTCTTTCACTCTCACTCACACACTCTCTCTCTCTCTCTATCTCACACACACACACACAAACACACACATAAATCTTTTTGTATCAGACCTCATTAAACACTTGCAATACAAAGACGTCTTCTAATATATATTTTGTTAGTCAGTAGGCGGTTTTATGCAGCTTAGGAAAAATCTCTGGAAGTGTATAGTCATCTTTAGCTGCATAAAATCGTCTAATGATCGCCAAAACAATGACAAATAGTTACATTCTCCTCCAACCTTTATATATTTGAATGAAGAACAATAACGTATATGGATTCCGACTGTGAAAGCTGTAGAGTAAAGTATGTACAGTATATAACACTATGAGTTACACAGAGTTACACAAATACTCATACCACACAGACCTTGCGGTCCCAACTAAGTTGTCTTGCTTTAATACTACTAGACAAGGACAGTTTATAGTGGAAGAATAGGACAGAAAACTAGAGAGAGAGAGAGAGAGAGAGAGAGTACACAGGAGTAAAAAGGAAAACAAGTAACAAGTGATGCGAACCCTCGACGTTACTTGCCCTCCAAAACACTGCTGTTCCACTTGGAACAGCAGTGCTGCAGTTGCAAAAGTAATTCGGAGAGAATGTGGGAAAGATGTGAGAAGGAAGTGCTGCCCTGGGGCTTAGTTCATGACAGGAGAAATTATATTGAGATCTATTAGGTTGTTGAACAAACCCTAGTAAGAAAATATTTATTCAATTACAAATACAGTCAACCTTGGGTTCAGGGCAAGATGCTTGTCTAGGCGAACTTTGAAGGTGTTGCAGTCTATGACATCTCGGGGAAGCCCATTCCACAAGTTGACGACTGGATTGAAGAAAAAAGTCTTGGATTCGTTAGAGTTGAATGATTTACCAATGATTTTGCAGCCATTTCCCCGCTTGTAGTTTGATCGGTCAATCGTAAACTATATATTACAGTTCATGTTGTCGATGCCTTTAATGATCTTGAAAACTTGAATAAGGTCACCTCTCAATCTGCGCTTGATTGATAAATATAAATTTAGTTATTTATGACGTTTCTCATATGTTTTTTTCCGAAGACAGGGTATCATCTTGGTAACTCTACGTTGAACTCATTCCAATTTACACTTATATACACTAGTGAGTGAGAGCACAGTGAGAGCACACGGGTTGGTTGAGCTCCTGAAAAGAGGGGATTTTCGGAGGGATATCGTGGGGCTAAGTGACCCATATATGTATCAGAAGATCGGCGATGATACGGTGTTTCGGCACATAGTAAACAGAACGTGGTTTCTTGTTTAAACATCGCCCACAAAGCATATTTAGTTTAATCTTGAGAGTGTTATTACCAGTATCAGTGAGGGGCCAAGGAGCCGTCAGGCACTAGCCCAGCCCTGCCCAGGCACCATAAACCTCCAGCAGTAACCACAAGGTGAGTGAAGGAACCGTTTATAGGGCAGGCAGTTTCACCCTTATGGTTCCCCACCATAGGCCTTATCTTCCATCTACCACAAGGACCTGACCCTTGGTCTTTCAACTTCTCAAACAATTCTAATCATTATGAAGTACTTGCTATAAGGTCCATTTTTAGTTTCCTCTCTCTAACCATTTAGGAAATACTTGCTACAAGGTCCATTTTCATTTCTCTCTCTCTCTCTCTCTCTCTCTCTCTCTCTCTCTCTCTCTCTCCTTTTTATCCTTAACATCTTTCCATCCACTTTCAATCACCGCACTTAACCGTCTCATTGTTATTATTTTTTGGTTTTCTATAACTTCAGATCGCTCTTTATCATTTTAGTTATTTGTTTTTCCCTAACATCTTTCAATACCCAACCAGGCCAGCCCCCTCTCCAGCTCGCTTTCTTTCTCCCTCGCCCCCGCCCCTACTCTCTCTCCCTCTCTCTCTCTCTCTTAACATATTGTACAATTTAAGCATTTTTCCATAACTGCTGTCCTAGATTTGGTTACCCACTCAGATCCTGGCTCTCGCTCACTCTCTGGCTCTCTCTCTATCTTGATGTTGACAGCATTATTATTATCCTAAGCATTTATTAATACTCAACATCAGGGTGGCGTCGCCAGTGTAAGTAATCATAGGATATAATTGGCGTGCTTCCCTTCATTCAGTTAGATCTTTTAGTTGTACCGGTGCCCAATGCCGAGGATTTATACATTTAACCACTTAGCTTTAGGAGAAGCAGACCAATTGCCCATCAGAAAGGTTGACTATGATATGTTTTTTTTTTTTTTTTTTTTTTTTTTTTTTTTTTTACATATCCCATCAGAAAGGTTGACTATGATATGTGAATTTGTATTCATCCAGCCAATTATACATTAATAACAACAGCAATAATCTAGATATGTGCCAGGAGAGATTTTCCGGGGTTTCTGAAACAAGGGAGAGGTGGAAGCACCATGGGAAGATCAGGAGGTCGGCTTGGTAGAGGCAGAGGAACGGATAATCTTGGAAGACTATGGCCTAGCAGATACTAAGTGTTTTAAGTGCAGAAAAACCAATGCAAGAAAGAATTCGCGAAAATGTTCCGGCTGTCTTAGATCTATTCATTTATCTTGTGCTAAGCTGACAAAGAAAACATCAGGAGAACAACCAAACTGGAAATGTCTCGCATGCCCAGGGCCCACAGCAGAGCCAACCGGGGCAACACCGGTCGCCGACTTGACCCAACTTGTGACCAAATGGAAAGCGCGGATCCAGGTCCTTGCCCGGGTACCTAAAGGAGCCAGAATCCATGTGGCGGAGGCCCTTACAACCATCATAAAGCAGGCCCTACAGCTCAAGACACCCCTCGCATGGGCACGGCTCCTGGGTTTCTCCTATGGGGCCCTCCGAAAACCACCCAGAACCAACATACAAGACCATCTTCAGGTTTTACTAGCCACCAGAGTGAAACGTCAAGTAGCACAGTATATGGATGGAAACAAACTGGTGGAACCCCCCGAACAGCAACCAAACAGGGCCCAGAAGCAACAGGACAAGGAAGAGGAAGAGGCTGAACAGCTACGTAAGAGGGTCGCGGCGAAGCTGGCGGATAGTGACATCAAAGGGGCCGTCAGACTGTTGTCCTCTTCAGAAGGTTTTGCTGGTCAAGGCACCGAAGTTGTTAAAGCCCTACAAGAAAAGCACCCACCTACACCTAGGGACCTAAACCTCCCCCCTGCCCCAAATGACCAGATGCGCCAACCTTTAGTTGTCACGAAGGAGCAGGTGGTTGCCGCAGTGACTTCATTCCCAGCAGGCTCAGCCGCGGGCCCAGATGTTATCCGACCCGCCCACCTCAAAGGCCTCTTGGGTCAGGGATCAGGAGCTGCTGGGGAGGCACACTTGGAAACCCTCACCAAATTCATCAACATGGTTTTAAGAGGGGAAGTACCCGACTGTGCCACACCCCTATTTTTTGGGGCATCACTCTGTGCACTGGCAAAAAAAGATGGCAGTGTGCGCCCAATAGAAGTAGGGAACACCTTCCGCCGCCTTGCCACAAAGGTGGGTTTGAAACCACTGTCGAATGGCCTAGGTCAACACTTAATTAAGACCAGTTCAACTAGGTTTCGGAACTCCAGGGGGGTGTGAAGCTGCTGTACACGCAACCCGCACCTACCTCAGCCAAGCCCAAGAAAAACGAGTGCTTCAAAAGATTGACATGCGGAACGCATTCAACAGCATTCACAGGGATGTCTTCCTCCGTGCAGCTCAAGAACACATCCCCACTCTGTACCCCCTACTTTGGCAGGCTTATTCCAAACCTTCAATCCTGATTTTTGGCGAGACGGTAATCCCATCAGCGACCGGGTTACAGCAGGGAGATCCAGGTGGTCCTGCTCTTTTCTCAATAGGGGTGGATGCAGCAGCTAACAAAGTAAGGTCAGAACTGAATGTATGGTACCTGGACGATGCAACTTTGGGTGGGTCAGTAGAGAATGTTCTAACCGACCTAAATAACATCGTAACTGACCTCGGCCAGGCTGGGCTAGTGATAAATGACACCAAATGTGAACTTGTCCTCCTCAACCACAGACGTGAACAAAGAGAAGAGACTCAGGCCCTGTTTCGAGGCATATTGCCAGATGTAAAGATCCTTCAGGAGCACCAGCAAACCCTATTAGGTTCCCCACTAACTCTGGCAGCAATCCCACCAGCACTTCAAGTTAAAAAGGAGGAGCTTCAACGTCTTGTGAGTCGCCTGATACACATCGATGCCCACTCAGCTCTGGCCCTGCTCAAGAACTGTTTCTCTATCCCAAAACTCCAATACCTCCTGCGCACATCGATGACTTACACGAACAATGGTGGCCTCCAAGAATGAGACAGCATAATCCGAGAAGCAGTGACCAGCATCACCAACGTGGAATTTAAAGAACGGACCTGGACACAAGCCACCCTTCCTGTCCGCCTCGGGGGCTTGGGCATACGGAGAGCCTCGGATATTGCCTCCCCAGCCTTTATCTCTTCCCTCATCGCGACCAACGACCTTGTAGTGTCCATCCTTTCTTCTCAACCCGGAATGACACTTAATGGGGACGTAACAGCAGCGACGAACACCTGGAAGGGAAGTACAGGAGTAGAGGAGGAGCCTCAGGGTACCTCCAGGAGCAAGCAGAAAGCGATGGATACCATCTCGGCGAAGAAAACTCAAGAAAATCTCCTAACCAATGCAGACCAGGTTGCAAAAGCACGCCTCCAGGCAGCCGCCCGTTCGGAGAGTGGCTTGTGGTTACACGCCATCCCCAGCCCACCTCTTGGAACTCACTTGGATGCTGAAGCGCTCCGGGTTGCCATCGCGCTCAGAGTGGGTTTGTCAGGGCAGTTTGTCACCCACACACTTGCAAGTGTGGTGGGGGGATGGATGCTCAAGGTCACCATGCCTGGTCATGTAATTACAACGCAGGCCGCCTGCCAAGACACTCTGCACTAAATGATGTCATAAAACGGGCCCTGCAGAGTGCTAACCGTGCATCAATCCTCGAACCACATGGACTTCACAGAGAAGACGGCAAACGGCCAGATGGGATGACCACTTTCCCTTACAAGAATGGCCGGTGCCTCGTGTGGGATGCCACATGTGTTGACACTTTCTCCACAACCAACATCGCCAGAAACGCCGACGAAGCAGGTGAAGCCGCCCGGATAGCAGAAAATAAAAAGCGAGAAAAATATCAAGCCATCGCCAGAAATCACCAGTTCGAGCCCCTGGCATTCGAAACTTCAGGAGTCTTCGGCCCTACCACCCTTAAGATGGTGAATGAAATAGGCCGTAAAATCAGAGAAGTTTCAGGAGAACCCCGGGAAACCCTCTGGCTCAAGCAAAGACTAGGGATGGCTATCCTCCGGGGCAATGCCACCAGCGTCATGAGCTCAGTTCGACAGGACTGGGTCATGCCACTGTGTGAGGCCCGGGCAGGAGTGGTGTATCCGTAGTCTTTCCACAGTAGGGTAAAACAAAACATAAACTTTATTTGTATGTAACAGTCATGTGTGATGCACATAAATAAAAGGGGATGTGTCGGATGGTTGAAAGCCACAATTGCTCGCGTGTTTGGGGCTAGCAACACGTATTATTAAAAACATGTATCCTCCTTCATTCACTGTCCCCCCCCTTCACTCACTCAACCCCACAATTTTCCGGAGGATAACAGGTTTTTCACAATACGTAGACGGAGGTCTTAAAAAAAAAAAAAAAAATTTACACTTCTCCTCATTGAAGAACATTTGCCAGATTTTAGCCCATTGTGAAAGCATGTTTAGATTGTTTTGCATATCTTCAACATGTTAATTTGTCAGTACGGTATTTGCGTATTTTTGTGTCATCTGCAAACTTTGAGATTGTACGGGTGATACTCTCATCTATTTCGTTAATGTAAATTAGGAAAAGGACTGGTTCCAGCACTGATCCTTGAGGTACACCACTATAGGTAGCACCAACGAACATGACAATAATCTTGACCCCTTAACTTCTTATAACTCGAAATTAATGAAAGCAATCGTGCTGACCTTTCTATCATTTCGGAAGAGTCCGCCAGGAAAAAGGTGTGTATATTTACAGCCAGTTTGTTCTAGGCCCTTTTGAGTTACATTGAGGTCAAGGATCAAGATTATTATCAAGTTCATTGGCGCTACCTATAGTTTCATTGGTCCACGTTGATGCTAACCCATTAATAACTACTCTTTGCTTCCTTTCAATAAGCCAATTTTCTATCCACCGTAGAACGCCGCCTTGTATTCCATATGCTTTCAGTTTCATCACTAACCGTCTGAGTGGAACTTTATCAATGGCTTTCTGGAAGTCTAAGTATATAATATCTACAGCTGGACTGACGTCATATAGATTTAGGATGTCACGGAAGAAGTCTAGAAGGTTTGCTAAGAAGGAACGTTTTTTGCGAACCATGTTGTGTGTATTTTAGTATATAATTTTCCTCCAAGTGATTAACGAGTTTGTTTCTTATTATGGTATCTAGTATTTTGCATACTACTGAAGTCAAGCTTACTGGACGATAATTGCTAGGCAAAGATTTGCTATCTTTTTTTAAAATTGGTGTTACGTTCGCAAGCTTCCACTCATCAGGTATTTCGCCGGTTTCCAAGGATTTATTTAAGATCAGCGTCAGGTGTTTGGAGAGCTTGCATTTATCTTCTTTAAGAACTCTTGGAGAAATTGTATTGGGTCTAGGTGATTTGCTTTCATTGAGGTTATGTAAACATCTCAGTACCTCTGCCCCAGTAATGCTGATTTTTCTAAGAACTTCCAAATTGTTTGTCTGTACTGGCGGTACTGTAGGGATGTCACTTAGGTCTTCTGATGTAAAGACTGATGCAAAGAAGTTATTGAGAGTATTACTCATTTTGGCATCATCATTGGTAAAATCTCCATTTTCTACCAATAGTCCAATCGTTGAAGTCGCCACTTTCTTCTTCCTGATGTAACTGTAGAATTATTTTGGGTCAGTCTTGCTTTGATTTGCAACATATAACTCCAAAGTGTTTTTACTTTGTTTAATTAACCTTTTGGATTTTCGTCGTAGGTCTCTGAAGGCATGTCTATTTTCATTGTTATTGGAGGTTTGTAGTCTCTCATGAGCATTCTTTTTAGCGAGTAGACATTCAGTTATTTCTCAATTACACCAATTAGGTTTGTTATTATGTGCAGATCTTCTGTTTTTTTATGGTATGCACTCACATTCTGCGTTCGTGTAAATTTCTGTGAAAATGTTCCATGAGTTGTTTATCTCATTATTGTTTATTGGCTTCTTTAAAAAAAAATCTGAGTTTATGGAAATTTGCTCGCTTGAAATTTGGAACTTTCTCATTGCTGGTATTGAGTTTATTGCTATTAAATTGTATACTGAAAGTGATTATACGGTGGTCACTATTGCAGAATTCATCACCATCAGTCACGTTATCGATCAATTTTTTGTTGTTGCAAGTACAAGGTCAAGAACAAATTGATGAAGGGAGCTTTCTTGTACAGATATTGTACAGATCGTGTCCGGAGTGTGAAGTAAGAGTGCCGCCCCACTGGGTCACTGGTAAATTATAGTTGCCAAAAATTATAGTATCGTGTATGTTACTTATTTCTGCAATTTGCTCGTAAATGTCTTGGTCGGTTTGCACTGATTGGGCTGGGGGCCTGTAAATTAATGCAAGGATTATTTTTGTTCCTTGCATTCCTTTATTATTTTGTATTAGCACGTAAGATGAATCAATGTTTCCTATTTGAGGTTTTGACAAGAGAATTGGGCTAAGACTTTCTTTGATAACAAATATAATGCCGCCTCCATTTTTATTTACTCTGTTTTTCTCAAGCATTACATAGCTGGGAAGTGAAAACTCTGCTAAACAGTCTCTGTCTTCCGTATTTAGCCAAGATTCTGTTATGCCGATTACATTAACATTTTCTGTAAACACGAGTACCTCTAGTTCTGAAAATGTATTGCGTATACTGTACTTCGAGCGTTCACGTAGAAGACCTTTAGAGATATGGTTTTTGATATCATTTGATGCTCGCCACATGTATTTGATGATTTTGCTTGTCTTGGGTTTGTATTTCTTCTGAGATTTAAGTTGTCCTCCCATTCTGATGACTGTTGGCCCTGTTTTTTTAATGAAGGTGCTTTACAGCATAATTCAGCAGACGGCCAAACCGCGCAGCTCCTACCGGGTTTAGGTGGACACTGTCTCTTGAGAACAAATGTTGATCGTGGTAGAAATTATCCCAAGTGTTGATGAAACCGATGGTTCTCTTTCCTGCAGATGTTGGCAAGTTGCAAATTTATATTCGTGGCTGTGGACCAGAAGATTTTTTTTGCGTTAATCCGGGGAATGATGCCTGGGATGATCCTACTAAATTTTTCCTGGTACGTCTTGATAAGCTGCTTGTATTTGTTCAAGAGTTCTTCTGATCGTGTGCGCTGGACTTCATTTGATCAGACATGTATGACATACTGTAGGTTGTATTTGTCGGGGCCAGCCTGGTCACCTCGTCCAAAGCAGCACCGATGTTGTCCACGCCGCCACCCTTGGATACAGAATCGTTTTCTGGTCCTGGGTGACCAGGCGCAGAAGTCCTTGACCTGACCGTGTGCAATGGAGTCCCCCACAAGCTGTACTTCCTCCTTTTCTTCTTCTTCATCGGTAGCGAGAATTTGGAGAGAGAGAGAGAGAGAGAGATTAGCCTAAATGTTACCTTTGATCATTCCACATACAGTAGAGGGAATGGTTACAAGATCATCGGAAAGCCCTTGTTTGACATGGTATCTCTTCCGCACCCCTCCAACTCTCTCTCTCTTTCTCCCTCTCTCTTTCTCATCAGGTAGAACATTAGGGCACCAAGATAAGGAACCAAACATTAAGTGCATTCCAAATGTCTTTAGGTGAAGACGACGAAGGAAGGAGGTTAAAAAATCATGTGTTGATAATTATAACTAATTCAGTAGACAGTAACTTTATTCTGGCTAATAATACAAGATGTTATTCATTTTTAAAGGGGCCTTAATTAACAGGCTTCGAACTATCTCACTTTTTACTACCACAGGTCATTTCTAAACTGCACAGAATCATCTAAATATAGTTAGAATAAAACTAAAAAGATATCGCCGGTACAGAAGAGGTTAAACTGTACCAGGAACACCTGACCTCGACTGTACTGAAGGAGCAACCTGTGCACTAAAGAGGACATTAAATCGTGTGTGTCCAAATACTGATTGAGTCCATTAATTGCCTTCAGATTACACCAATGAGGCTGGCAGGGGACATGGTTAGGGAATAATTGGCCAATTATCACAACAACCCGATAGTGAATGAGAGATTGGTTGCTGGGTTTGTAAGGAAGCTATACCCTGTTCCAAGTAAGTAGGCCAACACTCTTGAACATTAACCTATATACCTCACAAAATTAACCTATATAACTCTCAAACAACTAAGTTTGGAAATGTACTGACCATTTGCTCTAGCCCTTTTAGAGTTACATAGGTTATGAGCCACGATTTGTAGCCTACCTATTTGGAACAGTGTGTAGTCAACTTTACTCAATTTGAAGGGAGTCTGGGTGGGCCTTTTTTAGTTTGAAGGAATCCTAAAATGGCGTATTTGTTTGACTGGAGGACAAATTAAAATACATTGCTGGAAAATGGCAACAACAACCGAAATCCTTAATAATCAACACAATATCATACTAACCTACACAAAATCGGACCAGATAGTGTTAAGGGAAAGTTAATGGACATAAAGTGCAATATGTGTTTCAAGCTATGCAGTACTATTTTTTCTACGTGTATGAAGGAAACAAAAGGCAGTCTGCCTGTAACAAGCGACTCTTACAAAGCCGAAAGAGTGATAGGGCCGAATTCAAGGGACGTTGGGGTCGAAATGCCTGGACGAACAAAGTTTAAAGCAGTTTAAGTCAAAAGATGAGGGAAATATTGATTGAGGGAAAGAGTTTCAAAGTTAACTTGTTGAGTAGAAGAAAGCCTGAAGAATTTGCCAATTCTAGGGGATGGAGAGCTGGACAGCATACAAGTGGGACTATGTTGAAAAGCTCTGAAGAACACTGATTGTTGTTATAGCGATAGTAGAGTGAAAGAGATGCAACAGTGCAGCATGTAGAAAGAGATTGTAGGGAACTAGTAAGAGGAATTGAGTTGACGAGACAAAATGCTTTGGACTCCACTCTTTCGAGAAGTGGAGAAGTGCGGTATGAGTGGAACCTCCCCACACACGCGAACAAAACTCATTACAGGGATGCACTGCAAGAAGCTGTGCGGGGGTGAAGAACCCACAGAGATGATTGAGCACACCTAACTTTCAGGAAGCTGTTTTAGCAAGCGTGGTAATACGATCTTTCCAAGAAAGATACACCTAGAATATTGAGAGATGATGAAGGGTTGATTTGTGTATTTGTGTATTATTATCTGTTGCAAAACTCTCAATATTTTGAAGGAATAAACAGCAACATTTATTTATTGTAACTCTTTCCTCAATGGTAGCATACTTGCACACTCACACACATTCTCTCTTTCTCTCTCTAATCCAGTGGGTGTCACATATGTGTAGGACTCTAATCTCCAATATACACACCACCTTACATACACACCCTGTATAGGCTACATACACACGCTTGCACACATACTGTACATACACAATTTTCATATATGTAGTTATGTACTACTATTGTGCGTAAACACACATACACAACTTCCGTACACACACACACACATAATATATATATAGGTTGACCGATCTCTGTCACTATTGGGTCTCTAGTGAAGGGTACCCTCTATTGTTTATAGTGACTTTACAAGTCCATCTCCCTGCTGAGACATTGACCTCAACAAGACCGTCATAAGTGATTGGTAGGGAGCAAAATACTCACTCTCACTTTCTTTCTCTTTGAGTGTCTGTGTGCCTGTGTGTGTTTGTGTGAGAGAGACTTTTCTACCATTTGGGAAGTCAACAAGGATATGACAGTAGTCAATGACCTAGTATTGATTTTGTTTGGCCGGCCTGTGTGTGTGTGTGTCTGTGTGAGAAAGAGAATCCATGCGTGTTATACCCTCTATTCTTTTTTTGCTGATCCTCATTTAACCTTATTCTACCTTCTGGAAGACAGCACTATTATTTGTTCCTATCTTCCCTACCAATCTCCCTCTCTCATGTATTCCTCTCTATTCTTCCTCCCTCTTCCCATCTCCCTTCTCCCTTCATATTCTTTCGTTCCTTCTCCATAGGCTCATTGTCACAGTGTCTGGTCTAAACACGCTGGTTATAGCATCTTTACATGTGGAAACACCCAGATTTGGCACCAAACTGAAAAGATTTGAGCGCATAACCGCATTGACGCTGTTCGGGTTAAGTGATGAGAGATGTAAGGTTACCATTTCTGGCCCTGTTGTTGTTGATGTTGTTCCCAAAGCTGCTTGGCCGAACAGCCCCGAGTCCTTAAGGAAGGCCATGGCCACGGTCGGGCTTTCCCACAGAGCTCTCAAATAGTGTAAATTGTGTTGTTGGCGTAAGTGGTTGTGTGAAATGCAGTCTTCTATGATGTGTTTTATGGTATGGGGTGCTGTGTTACAACCCGGGCAGGTGTCAACGACGGAGTCATCCAGTCTCTTCTGATAGCTCAGAAGAGCTGGATGGTGTCCGCATCTCAGCCTGGCCAGGTGGACTCTGTCCTCGCGAGGAAGGGAGGATTCAGAAGGATGGATTTCGGGAGGTCGTGCATTCAGCTGCGTGTTGTCTATGAGTGAGTGGATGGAATGGTGAGTGATATGAGTATGGATGTGCTTCCGGAAGTTGGTTTGGGGTGGGCAGGGAGGGAGAGAAGACAGTATTTGTGTGTGATAGCGTGTGCTGGGTGTTGTTTTGATATTTCTTGGTGTCTGTGGGTGTGTAGCAATGTAGTGTAGTGGGTGGTGTTGATTCGTGGAGGCTGCTGCCAGGAATTGAGTGCCTCTCATGTCTACAGTAGATGATCTTTGACTTTTAGGACTTTGGTTTCTTGATGTACAAAGGAGTACAAAGGAGTACAAAGGAAATCAAGCAACAACATATCTAGTGACCCTTCTAGGTTGCTTGTCCTCCAAAACACTGAGGATCAAGTGGTTTGGAGAGCTCATCCTTAGCTTCCTTTAGAACTCTAGGCGAGATTGTATCAGGTCCAGGCGTTTTATTTACCTTGAGTTTATCTAAACAATTCAATACTTCTCTCTCTGTAACGGTGATATTGCTTAGAACATCTGAATTATCAATCTGAATCGGCGATGGTGTAGGGATATCACTGAGGTCTTCTGTTGTAAAAACTGATGCAAAGAAGGTATTGAGGGCATTACTCATTTGTACTTCGTCTTTGGTGTATTCTCCATTTTCATCGACTAACGGTCCAACAGTTGAAGTAACTACTTTTTCTTTCTGATATAACTATAGAATTCTTTCAGGTTTGTTTTACTTTGATTCGCAATATGTAACTCTAAGGTCTTTTTACATTGCTTAATTAACTTTTTGGCTTTGCGTCGTAGCTCTACAAATTTCAGCCGTTCTTCGTCATTTTGTGAGGATTTTAATCTATCATTAGCAAATTTTTTAGCAAGCAGGCAGTTTAAAATATCTTTATTCCACCATTTGGGCATATTATTATGGCCTGGACGCCGTATTTTCGATGGTATGCAGTCTTGCACTGCTTTTAGGTAAGTGGCTTCGAATAACTTCCAAGATGTATTTATGTCGTTATTGTGAATTAACCTCTGAAGTACGCATGGGGGTAATTAGAAACCTCTCCCTGTGCGCATGTATTTGAGGTGTTTCCGTCACTAAAATATTCATCGTACCATTAATAGCATTAATACTTATCCATATGCGCCTATTATGGGTTGATTATAAAGGAATTAACCTGAAACTACAATAAAACGAGTGAAAACAGCGTTTGGATGGTCAAAATCGGAGATATAGCCCGCGAGTTGTATAATGTATGGGTGAGGCAAGCTGCTTTCCCGCCAATTTCCCCCAAGGCCACTGAGACACAGTCGATCGAGACACAGTCGATCGATACTCTCTCTCTCTCTCTTGCATTCGCTTGCTATCAGTGATGACCACACCCTGCAACCGGATTTCTAATGTTAGCACGAAAATATACCTCAGAATAAGGGAATAACAGGGAAAATAGGTGATAACTGAAGGAGAGGAGGAAAGTGGGGAAGGAGGGGAGGTAGAGGACTGAGATTGTGCATGGCCCAGGGGCCAAAAAAAAAAAAAAAAAAAAAAAAAATGATGTCTAAAGTTGATTTTTTTTGTCTCTGACTCTTAAGAGTCTCCCCACAGTCCGCCGGGGGAACTCTTAAGAGTCTCCCCGTAGTTCCCGGGTTAATAAGCTCCAGTCAGTTTCTTTAAACATAGCTCTAAGTTTATGGAAGTTTGCTTTCTTGAAATTAGGGACTTTTTCGATGCTACTATTTGGTTCGTTACTAGTAAACTTTAAAGTGAAAGTTATCGTACGATGGTCGCTATTACTGAATTCATCACCAACATTCAAATTATCTATTAATTCTTCTTTTGTTGCAAGTACAATGTCAAGAACGTTATTACCACGGGTTGGCATTCGAACAAATTGATAAAGCGAACTCTCTTGCAAGTTCGTATACAAGTCATGTCCGGAGTGTGAAGTAAGAGTATCGCCCCACTTGGTCACAGGTAAATTAAAGTCACCAAAAATTACGGTATCTTGTGAGTTACTTACATCTGCAATTTGTTCGTAAATTTCTCCGTCAGTTTTGCACTGATTGAGCTGGAGGTCTGTATATTAATGCAAGTATTATGTTGTACCTTTATTATTCTTTATTAGCACAAAACATGCGTCGACGTTCACAATTTGAGGTTTTGACAAGAGGGTAGGGTTAAGACTTTCTTTGATATAAAGTAAAACGCCACCTCCATTTCGATTTATTCGGCTTTTCTCAAACATTACATAACCGGGAAGTGAATACTCTGCTAAAAAGTCTCTATCTTCTGTATTGAGCCAAGATTATGTTATGTCAATCACATCATAATTTTTCTGTAAACACTAGCTCCTCTAAATCTGAAAATTTATTGCGTATGCTACGAGCGTTTGCATAGAAAACCTTTAAATTTGTTATTTTAGAACTCACGGAACGCTCTTTAATAATATTTTTGGTTCTTGTCGGATCTACATTTATGTTCATGGCTGTCCTCGGTCCTCGCTGTCTTCGGTCCTTATCGCTGGTGGTCCTCGGTTGCCTCTGTTTTTTTCTTGGCGTTGGATGATTTATGTCACTGCTGCTTCTTCTCGGATGGCGTTTTTTGATCCATGGCTGCGGACTGCTTCGTGCGACCCATGCGTGCTGAACCCACAGGGTTTAGATGAGTGCCATCCTTGCGGAACAGAGTAGGCTGGTTGTAGAAGTTGTCCCAGAGGTTGATGAATTCAACTTCTTCCCTCAGACACAAATATTTTAGTCGGCTATTTGTGCTGAAGGCCTTGTCGTAGAATTTGTCAGGTGCGTCGATCTTGGGGAGAATGCCTGAGATGATGATATTCCTTGACTTGTTTTTGTAGTGCTGGATCATCTTGCGATATTTCTCCATCAACTCTTCAGATCTGGTGCGCATGACGTCATTTGAACCAGCATGGATGACAAAAAGGGTATTTTCATTTGCATCCTTTGTGGTATCTTCGAAGGCTTCCACAATGTCGTCCAGTCCAGCTCCTGGGATGCAAAATCTTTTTCGTTGATTTGGGACTCTGTCGCAGAACTCTTCGACCTGTCCTCGTAGGATGGATTTGTGGGTGTAGTAGCTGTGCATCCTGTGATGATTTTAAGGGCTTTATTTTGAATAGTCTGTAAGGTCTTATGATGTGTTTCAGCTAGGTTAGAAGCCCAGGCCGGGCTTGCGTATTCCATAACTGATCTTATGTATTGTTTGTAGACTGTGGTGGTGGTTTCTTTGTTGTGTCCAAAATTCGTGTGTGGCAAGTGATCTGAGGGCGTTAAGTCTGGGTGTCAGTTTCTTTTTCGTGTTTGTGGTGTGCTGTTTGAATGTCATTGGGGTGTCATATGTTACTCCTAGGATTTTGTGTGTGTGTGTGTTAAGGGTGTGTTGTTTATGTTGAGTCCCGGGACGTAATCGTGCTCTCCTGTCCAGCTTGTGAGGAGGGTTGCAGTGGATTTAGCTGGGGCTAAATTGAGTCTGTTTGTAGTGCACCATTCATGTAATGTGTCGAGATAGTCTTGAAGGAGTCTTGTTGTTCTGTCTGGGTTTTGGTGCGTGCTTGTGAGTCTTATGTCGTCTGTGTAGGAGGCTACGGTTATTTGGGGTGAATTTGGTGTATTTATATCATGCATGTACAGATTGAAGAGTGCGGGCGACAGGACGGATCCTTGCGGGACTCCGTTTGGGAAATTTCTAATGCTAGATGACTGACCGGCAAAAGATACGTGTGCACATCTGCCTGCTAAGAAGTTGGCCAGCCATCTTTTTGTGTTGTTGTGCATGTTTGTGTTGTAGATTTTGTTTGTTAGGTTGTGGCGGGGGATGGCATCGAAGGCTTTACTGATGTCAAGTGTGGCAAGTACTGATCTGTGTTGTGGTTTAGCTGAGTTGATGCCATCAAAAGCTCTTTGTGTAAGGTCTGTAAGAAGAGTGTTTGTGGAGTGCAATGGCCTGAAGCTGTGTTGTGTTGGAGAAAGGGGTAAGTCAGGTGGTCATCAGTTGTAGTACAAGGCGCTCTATGACTTTGGAGGGGGTGCAAAGGAGTGTGATAGGGCGGTGTGAGGAGGGTAGCGTGGGGTCTTTGTTAGGTTTGAGGAATGTGATGATGATACCACGCTTCCAGATGTCTGGTATTGTGTTGTGTGAGTAGCTATAGTTTGATATGTTAGTGAGTGCTTGTATGCCTTGTGGTCCTAGGTGTCTGAGGTGAATGTTGCTTATGTTGTCTAGGCCACAGGCGGGTGAGAGCTTGAGATTGTTGATGATATGCTTTGTCTGGTTGTTGGTGAAGAGTGTATAGTCAGGGTCTGTGGGGAATTGTCTTTTGCGTCGGATGACACGTCGGTCGTCTTTGTGGAGTTTTAGGTGACTGACATGAGAGAAGTGATTGATGAGTGTTTGCTTGTTGTTTACGTGAAGGAGTAGAGTCTGTTGTTGTGATTGCAGCATGTGATTGTGTTGTGTTGCTGTTGGAAAGTGTGATGGTGTTTAGTGTTTTGTAGAGTTTTTTGGAGTTTGTTTTGTGATCGAGTGTTTGTAGGAAGTTATTCCAATTTAGTGTTTGTTGTTCTTGTATTTTGTTGTTAATCTGGATGTTGAGTGCTTGAATTTGTTGATTGATGTCTTGTGTGTGGGGTGCTGGGGAGTGTTTCAGTGTGTCGCATTGTATGATGAGGTTTTGAATTTCTGGTGAGAAGTTGGGGTTGTGTTTTTTTATGTTACCTCTTGGAATGTGTTTCTTGTCGGCGTTTTGGATAGTCGTGTTGAATGTGTGTACAGCATTGTTGATGTTAGTGATGGGTGTACTGTTTAAGGTTTCAAAGTGTTGTTCTGTCTCATTTGTGAAAGCTTCCCAGTTAGCTCTTTTATTGTTAGTGTAAGTGTGTCTGTGGCTAGCTGGGGTGAGTCTTGTTTTGGTGGTGATAATGATCGGGAGGTGGTCTGAGCCTAAGGTTCTGACCACCCTCCAGGATGTTGTGGGGGCGAGTTCGGGGGAGCAAAAGGTGATATCAGGAGATGATGGGGTGTAGAGGGCTTGGTGGAGAGTATGGGTATGCTGATGAATGTTATTGAGGATATATAGGTTGTCTGTTTGGTGTTGTAGGACCAGCCCTCTGTCTGTGTCGGGGTTGTCGACAAACCAGGCCGACGTCTTTGCATTGAAATCACCACCCAGGATGATGTGTGGGGTGTTTGTGATGTGTTGTATTTGTGGCCTGTAATAATTTGGTACTGTAGGGGATGTTTGGGGAGGGATGTATGTGTTTATGATAGTAATGTTGGAGCTGTTGCCAGTGCATATTTTAATTGATTGTATTTCTGTTGTGTTATCGGTTGGGGGGAGGAGGGATTTGGTATGTGCACTGGTGTCTATATATGTTATATCTTTGTGAACCAGGGTGATGAGTCCACCGCCAATGCCGACGGCCCGTTCTTGTTGTATGGTGGTGAAATTGTGAAATGTAGGTGTTTTTTGTGTTGTACAGAGTTTTGTTTTTGTAAGATGGCAATGTATATGTTGTGTTGTTTGATGAAGTGTGTGAGTTCGGGTTTCTTTGTGTTGATGCCATCTATGTTTAGTTGAAGGATGTTAATGTTGTGTGTGCGGTGTATGTTGGGTGCTGCTGCACCAGGATGGGGTGGGGATGGGGGAGGGGGAGGGGGTGATGGTGGGGGTGGGGGTGGGGATTGGGGTGCAGGAGATGAGGGTAGGAATGGATTAGGTTGGGGTGTGGATGGGCTGGGTGGGTTGGGGAGGAGAGGTGGACGGGTTTTAGGAGAGGGAGAGGGAGTGGATGGTATGGTAAGGTTATGTGGGTTGGGGAGGAGAGGTGGACGGGCTTTAGGGGAGGGATTTGACTGGGAGAGGGAGGGGCATGAGGAACATGTCCAGGTGTTTGTGTAGTATTTCATGGAGGCAAGTGTTGTGCAGGTGAAATGGGTCCAGCTCCTGCATGAGGTGCAGAGAACTGAACCCTTAGTTTGGTGGCTCGAAGTAATGGGTTTTGAGCAAGTTGGGCATGTGTATTAGTAGGTGGTTCCTGGGTTGCTCTCAATGTCTCCGGCTAGGAGTCTTCGAGAAATGACAGCCGGAGAGTAATTTCTCGGTGTAGGAAAAACTGTGTATTGTGTGTGTATGTGTGGTGTGAGAGGTGTGAGAATTGCCCGGCGCAACCGCAGCCACTCCAAGGACGCGTGCCCTTAGGAGGGGGCAGGGGATAGTTGTGGCGGTTTGGCTCCCGGAAGCTGCTCCCCACGGCCGGCAGCCTGCTGTCCTCCACTGTCGGTGATCTTGTCCCCGGACGGGAGGGTCGGCTGCCATCCATGGTCGGCAGTTCCGGGAGGTGGTCCCACGGCGTAGACACCGCCACTCCAGGACCTCTGGCCCTGTTATATAGAATATATAATAACAGAAGTTCATTGCAAGTTGCTAAGACTGTTAGCTTACCCTGTCAACAACAATTATTATTATCTGCCAAAATATGATTTATTTGTGTGTTAGTTCATGGTATACTGAAATATCTAAACACACCCTATAATCTTACCTATACAGGTTATTGACAGGTGCTGTAATAGGTTTGTTATTTTGAGAGATATATCCATGGAAAGAGGTCATTAATCTAATTTATGCGCTTTTATTTTAAGATCAGGTCACTCGGACACATTGCAGTAATGTTAAAACTGCGTAAAATTGGTTGACATAAATTAAGACCTGTCAGTCACAAGAACATAGTAGCTAAATATATGGATTAAGAATGTGGTTGTGTTACAGAGAGAAAAGGGGGGGGGGGGGGCTTACAGAGGGAGGTAATTATGTAAATGAAGAAGAGCAGGTCTTAGAACAGGAAAGAGGAAAATAACTCAATATATTGCAGAATATACTAATCATAATGTATGCAAGTAACATAGTTAGGCTTGAATAATATAAAATAATATTATACTCAGCCTTAAAGGTAATAACAGATGCGCAGGAACGACACTATAGGTAGCGCCAGCAAACTTGACACTAATATTGATCCCTTACCTTTTTATAACTCGAAATGAATAAAAGCAATCGGGTTGACTTTTCTATCATTTGGGAAGAGTCCACCAGGAAATAGGTGTGGATATTTACAGCCAGTTTGTTCTAGGCCCTTTTGAGTTACATAGAGGTCAGGGATCAAGATTATTGTCCAGTTCGTTGGCGCTACCTATAATACCCTGCGCTTCACTCCTGTTAACCCCTTATTGGCGGGGCCCGACTTAAGGCGGTCTAGAGAATAAAGGACAATGTGGCGGGGACCACCTTAAGTCGGTAGCAATTTTGAGCACATAATTGGCTCTGAGAGAGAGTCCGAGCAGTGGGAGGAGCGTAGGTTGACTCTGACCGTTCGGCACGGCTCCCGCGCCGGCACTGGGCCCACCTCCACACACATCCACATTCACTGCCTCCCTAGACAGAGAAATATGTCAGGAAATTACCATATTTTAGGGATTTTTCATTCGTGTTGCACGATCGTTGCAAGACAACCCGTAATCGTAGAAGGATGGTTCTGGTGTCATTGGAAAGCTCAATTATCGCCCTTTCACGGATACATACTTGTATTACGATCTGGCTCTTGTTTATGCATGAAAAAGAGCACGGAAATAAGCTCGTTTAGGGTAAAACCACCCGCTTGGCAGGTAGTAGAAGTTACCCACCTAGCCGCTCGTTGAGTGTTAAAGACCTCAGTATTTGATTCTTATGCATCAAATCAACCAAGCTACAGACCAACATGGTGAAACACATACAATAGCACTAGATATATCAAAGGCATTTGATAGAGTACGGCATCAATCCTTATTGTCGAAGATGTCACACTACGGCCTTGCATCATTAGTTCCACTAATTTCTTCTTATCTTCATAACAGAAAAATATGTGTAATGGTAGATGGCCTTTATTCTCAATTTCACTCAATAAATGCTGGTGTTCCCCAGGGGTCAGTTTTGGCCCCAACTCTGTTCCTCATTCATATCAATGATCTCATATCTACCACTCATAATCCAATACATTCCTACGCAGATGACTCAACACTCCACAGTTCCTTCACATTTACCAATTCTTTCACCCAACCCGATCTTATAAATTCATAAATAAACACTGTAATTTCTCTGAACCAGGACCTTTCTAGAATTAATGAATGGGGACAAAGAATCTAGTTTCCTTTAATGCACAGAAGACCATGTACATTCAATTTTCTAACTGACAGAATCTCACTGACTCCCATATATTTTTTATGATTTAAATATTCCCACTTCCCCTAGTATTGACATTCTCGGTGTAACATTAACTACTAACTTGAGCTGGACACATTATGTTAGAAGCATTGCTAAGAATGCCTCAACAAAACTGGGACTCCTGTACAGAGTTCGAGAATTCTTCACTGACGAGCAGTTGGCCGTAATATATAAAAGTCAAGTGCGTTCTCAGATGGATTACTCTTCACCTCTGTGGAGTGGAAGTGGAGTGGTTGCATTGAGGCAGTTGGACAAAATTCAAAATAAAGCTATTAGATTAATCAATAACCCTGCAATCACACAGGACCTTCCTACAGTATCAATACGAAGAAACGTTGCATCCCTTGCATTATTCTACAGATATTTTCACAGCAATTGTTCCGAGGAACTTGCTTCAATTGTGCCGCCTCTCCACATCTTCCCGTAGAACTAGGGCAGCTGAGAGCGCCCATGAATTTACACTTTCTCCTCCACAATGTAGAACTTATGCTTATCATAATTCATTTATCCCTAGAACTACTACACTTTGGGATTCACTTCCCTCGGGTTGCTTTCCACAAACTTACAATCTACAAAAGTTTAAATCCAGTTGTTACAAACATTTTATGAATGGAGGATGCCTTTAGGCACATGGACCTTTATGTTTTATCTGTGTTTTTCCTTCCTCCGTTCATTGTCTCAAAAAAAAAAAAAAAAAAAAAAACATCTTTCACATTCAGCATATTTCCTGAGATATCATAGTAAATCTGTGCACATAAAAGTTGTAAGTATTCTGGTGTTGTATATTCTGATGAAATTTTAGCATTCTATGGAATTATTTTTTTTTTTTTTTTTTTTTTTTGTGTATGTGGACGAAGGGAACAAAAGCAAAACTGTCTGTGATGAGTGCCTCAACCAGAGTTGAAAGAGTGACAGGGCAAAAATCAAGGAACTGTCGAGCCAAATTGCCTGGACACACGGATCTTGAAGAAATTTATGTCATAGGATGAGTGAAAGAAGTGGACTTCAGTGACGAGGTGTTTCCCGGAGCTCCAGCTGTTGGAATAGAAGACAGACTTGGGAATAGCGTTTCACTCTTGAGTTGAAGAGTTTGCACAACAGAGTAGGGGTGGGATTTGGGTAGCTAGACGGGTACTAACGTACCCTACGTAGAGGAGGTGGTATACACCGAGGAAGAGCTCTGAAGAGCCACTGGATTATTGTAGTTAGCGATAGCATAGTGAGAGAGATTGCACAGCAGGCAATATTGCGGGGAAGCAGGGAGAGATTGCAGAAGTCTGTATAGAGTGGACGGGAGTTAATGATAACGAAAGGCTTTTCCCTTTTTTTTCTACATTGTCTAGAAGTGCTGTGTGAGAGGATCCTCCCCACACAAAGCCATGTGAACAATACTCAATACAAAGGACGCACTGTGCGGGAGGCAAGAGCGGGGGTGGGGGGGGCAGGTGGGGGGGGGGGGGGGGGGGGGGGGGGGAGGGGGGGAGAAGTTTAAAGAAACCCTGTGTGAGGACGGAATCGGGAGTGGGAGCGTTCGTGTGGTAGGTCGGGTATACACGAGCGGTCAGAGGGGGGGGTGAATAGGGGGCCGCCACACGAAGCAGTCGGTGGTGGAAGGGGGGTCGGGTGGGAAAAGGAGCGGGTAGCAAAAGCCTATGTAGCCATTCATATGTCCAATGGATTCCTGTGGCCCCGCCTGGTCCGCCCCGGAGTGTTGACTGGCAAAGACTATAATGAATACTTACGGTACGGTAATATAATACATAATACTCAAATATAATACTTACTTACCTAACGTTTACTATTCCCACAATTAACTTTTGTGACTTACTGAACTTACTAAATATCTTTTTACTTAATAACCTTTACCTGAACTTTAGACGTCCCATTCAATATTTCAATTTTCAATGATTATAGTGACAAGATACGAGCTCGGAAGAAGAGAAAAATATTCGCCCGTCGATAGTCGCCGTGGGATGTATTTTCAAGTTAAGCTAGGTTCGCGGCAAAAGAGGGGGAAAAGGGAAGGGGAAAAAGGGAAAGGGGGGGGAGAAGAGGAGGGGGGGAAAAAAAGAGGATGGGAAAGGGCCGAAACCGGACAATCAAGGGGTTATTTTAAAAATCGCCACCCTACAACGACGGCACAGCCCACAACTACACACAAAACAAAAATAGAGGCAACCAACAACAGTAAGAGGACACGCTGTAGTCATAGAAATAAGTCAAGGGGAATAGAATGGAAGGAAATAAGTAGCACGGGTTACAAAGTAGCGTGGATGATGCTCAAACACGCCAGTCCTTTTGACCACTGATCACAAAATGGACGAAAGGAAATACAAGGGGCTTAACTGAGACTAAGTCATAAATGGGAGAACCCACACCCATGACCCGCGTATATAGATCCAGAATACAACGTAGTGGCACCAACATTATGAAGTCAGGACGTTTTCGCTGCATACAGAGTGAAATTGATAAAGTTACTGGCGGTATATGGCAAGACAAAATATGCAAAAAGCAGAAGCAGATGATGACGAGCAGAATACTGATGACATGAAGAGAGTAAATTAGGCCAACGAAAAATTGGAACGCCCACCACGTGGGCCAGGACCCGGTTACGCAACACTAACTATCCACCATTCTCGGCACCATAGTGACCTTCAGTGTACCCCTACCACCATCTGGTTGGAACACCCGCCACACGTTAGTGAAGCCCTTAAATATGAACAACCAGGAGAAGACAAAGACGCTGTCAAGCGCATAACTATTCACCGAGTATTGAAGGGTGATTGTGCAACGTCTAGGCCATCACAGCTCAGAGAAGTGAATAATCGTATGAGTTCCCATCTTCCAGACTCACTATAACTATGGTCAATTTCGATCAGTAACTCAGTACGTGTTCATACCTTTTCATGTCGCACCTAATAGACTGATTACATGGTCACATCAAATAGGGGGAAGTAATCACTAACCCTGGGACGGCCGCATACGCCAATATCTCCGGGAGTAAGTTATTGTGCCGACAATGATCCTATCAGGAGGGGAGAGCCGGCGCGCCGTATATGCTCTCTCTCACACTTCCCGATCAATACTGACGTCTTGCAAGTGAAGTCTCTCTGTTGCTAGGATATCTAACTGTCTCCCCTGTGACCCTGAGTCCACGGGCACGAACTTCGCGCCAAAAATCACCCGATAAAATTGGGAATAAGAGGAAACATAGGTGATAATTGAGGGAGGGGGTGGGGGTTTGGAAACATGTGAAGGAGTGATAGAAGGTATGGAGGGGAATTATTTCAATCACATATTGCTTTGTTTTGAGTGCCAGTGGGCTGTTTTGAAAGGCTTTTTTTAGGCCTTGGCTCAAATGAGGATGCTCACCTTCGCTCACTACAGACTCTTATGAGGACATTTTCCATTCTTGGGTTAATATCTCCTCTGACGGAGACATCAAACAAGAAGGGCCTAAGCCACCCCAAAAATATAACAGTCTCTCCCAGCAGTTCTAAACATCGGAAGCAGACAGTGGCCCCTCTACAGCCAACCAACAGAAAATAAGAGTTTCTGCTACCTGGCCCCCTCGTTTTATGCCTAAACTTAACACCTACATTATAGAGGGGTTAAATTTTGGCTCTATCAACCATCTTCCCAGAAAGTCAGCCCCCAGTGACGAGCACCGAAAAAGGGTTAAGGCCTGGATGTGGAATTTACTCAGCAGATCAGCTCCAATGCTTACCCAGGCTGTAGGGAGATCGCTTACACAGGTTACAGGGAGATCTCTTACTCAGATTCTCCCCTGTTCAACATTTACACATGTGGAGCTAACAGCGTACCTTCCCCAGGTTACTTGTTGTTCCCCAGGCACCCTACACCTTCACCAGTACGCCACCAACCCTCACGGCACCAGAAAAGAAGCAAAAAGGAAGGAGGCGAGAGGACCAGGACCTATCCGAGACACCTGGAAACACTGTTTTCCGAGACTGTGAAGCATTGTACTTTGTGCTAGTATTTTGGCTCTCTATCTTTGAAATCACTACTAAATATTTAACTTAAGCAATACACACATCCCCTCTTGCTTATTTCGAAAAGAATAGATATGCTATATATATTACTAATATCATACATTTACAATCCTACCTTAACTTCATATCTTATCCACAGCACCACTAAAACACACTTTAGCTACACTCTCATGCTCTCCTAAAGGTTACCAACTACAGACCTATAACCCATGCCCTATTAGTGATGTTCTCATTACTGCTTCTAAATATTCAACTTGTAATTACACACACATGCACACACAGGATGTAAGTTAGCTACTACCACATGCCTGTATCACCATCCAACGACGATATATAAATGTTATAATTCCCAGACACACTATCTACAAATAACACAGATCAAAGTACTCACAACCTCCGACAGAGCCCACCATCTTCCGGTTACTTGTATGGTATAATAACAGGTGTTAATATTACTATCAGTCTTGTAATAATAGTTTACCTATATGGGATAATAACAGGTGTTAATATTACTATCAGTCTTGTAAGAATAGTTTACCTGTATGGGATAATAACAGGTGTTAATATTACTATCAGTCTTGTAATAATAGTTTACCTGTATGGGATAATAACAGGTGTTAATATTACTATCAGTCTTGTAAGAATAGTTTACCTGTATGGTATAATAACAGGCATTAATATTACTATCAGTCTTGTAAGAATAGCTTACCTGTATGGGATAATAACAGGTGTTAATATTACTGTCAGTCTTGTTCAGCGGTACTTGAAGAGTAGACAAGATGGATAAAAAACACCATCTGAGGAAGAACACTATATTGATGTTTCGCAGATAGCTTCATCAGGTCACTAACAAATACTGATACCTAGGAGGCCTTAAATATCCGTCATGACAGGTGACGGTGGAGGGGTAGTGTGTGTGGGGGGGGGAGGGGGGGGGAGGGGCTGGGAGGCAATAAGGAGGAGGGACAGGGAGGGGGCGGAAGCGTGGGGGGAAGGGGGTGGAGACTAGATATGGGTAATATTCTTCAGTAGGCACAAGCAAAATTAGATATATAAACATGGTAAAAAGGTTCCGTTCCTTGTGACCTCATCCCTTAACTACTACTACTACTACAACATGCATACTTGTAGCGTTGTAACCGTGTATGCATGGGTATGTATCTGATTACATTTAACAAATGTTCTAAATACACATAAGACTGAACAAATTCGTTGGACTTATCCTCATTATGTGAGCTACATTTTGCTGTGTAAAATTGAGTTTCTAACTGTTATGCAACGTAATCCAACTCGCTTAATTATTCATTCTATAAAGTTCCTTATTTCAGATACTTAGAATCAAATCCTGCCCGACAGGAACACAACTAGCAATAATAATGATATGTCTAAGTTACTCAATCACGCTCCAAACACAATAAACACACGGGATAATTACACTAGTTTAATATTATGAACATAAAATAGGTACGCAGAACTAAGTAGCGATTAAGAATAACCCGAATACAGGTTGATAAAGTATAAAATACTATTAACCCTTGTCTATTGGGGCCCGACTTAAGTCCGTATCGAAAAATTTGGACTATGTGGCGGGGCCCGACTTAAGTCCGAGTGCAGGTTTGGCGCAATATTGGCTCTGAGAGAGAGACAAGTGACAGGAGGAGCATGGGTTACCTCATGACCGCTCGCCACGGCCGCCGTGGACCAACTGAGATATACTCCACTTACATCCACCCTCACTCCCTTGCTACATACGTAATAATATGAAGAAATTACCGAATTTTAGCGATTTTGCCCTTCGGGTGCACAATCGTTGCAAGACAACCAGTGATCGTAGAAGGATGGTTCGGGTGTCATTGGAAAGCTCAATTTACGCCCTTTCATGGATACATACTTGTATTACGCTCTGGGTCTTGTTTATGCATGAAAAAGAGTATGGAAACAACCCCATTTATGGTAAAAAAAAAAACGCTGAGCGGCACAGTGAAATATACTCCACCACCCGCTCGTAAGGTGTTAAGACACAGAATTACGTAGTGTTTGATAAATAGCCGAAATAAAGGCTGATAAATACAGGAATGCGTAATCGGAATTCCTAGATCGGTTGCGAAATAATATCATTAACCGGGTACATAATTGATTGGATTATTCACAAGAACTAAAATAGATTAGAAATCATGAACATAGATTAATTCAATCTCAACGGAATGAGTTTCACTTTTACTGTGGCGACTTGTTACTATAAGTGATCTCCTATGAAAATTGGACGTAGCACTGTCCTGAGTTTGAGTTTAGGTTTAAGGAAGGAAAATTGCTCTTGTTACACAATTCACTTCGAACTTGGACATTCACACAATAATAACACAACTGAATACAATCTGTGAGCGTCCCCTAAGTATTACGTATAGTATCAGGTATGTAACGTAAGTAAAAAATAGGTATAATATTAACCTGGACGTAAAGTAATTACATCACAAATATTATATAAATAATTCACCTGCACAGATAGAAGTTAGATTCTCTTACTAGGTGAACAAGTGGGGCAAGGAGAGTCCGGAAAAGGCATCTAAACAAAAGTTGAAATGAACACTCACATATTTTATATTACCTTCACAATAATTCCCAAAACATAGTAGCACAAGAGACACTTAGGGAATGGGTGGTGAGATGTAATATCCATGAGAGGGGATCTGGACGATGTAAGACTCATAGTTTATCTTTCGGCTGGACACCAAAGGGAAGTTCCCCTCGCACACAACTAGAAATGGTCACTTCTAGTTCCTCTAACACTCTGCTGGGTCACCACACTCGTTTCAATTTTTATAGGGTGAATGGCTAGCCCTACTCGGAAGTAACTCCAACACGGTACTATACCCACAAAAAGCTAGTGCCAGTGGAAGGTATTTCCTCGAGTTTGACTGTCGATCATATATTTCAGTCAGGCTATTTTTAGAAATTAATTTGAGTCTAATTTAATTAATTTCGGAATCGTAAGGACATGGGGATTTCGATCTTTTAATTATTGTGAAGTTAATAATTGCCTTAAAATTATAACACTCATAGGAATACATGGTTATATTTATGCTTTATTTCTTAAGATTACACTCATATTTTAGAAAGCTTGCATGGTTGCAGGATAAATGTTTTACATGAATTTGTATTTTCCCTGATTTTCCACATTGCATGCAAGGCTTTAGTTATTGTTTATTTATCAGCTATTGTGGATATAGTTGATTCTCTGCACTGTAGAGGTGATTCATTTGGTCCCATCTGTGGAAATATGACATTGAATGTTCATGAGTATTAGCATAAATTCTTCCTCATTATAACTCAAATCAGGTTCCTGGGGTGGGTACACCTTTTTCATGTATCCTGGATCCTGTGATTGGTCCGGGAAGGACCTCTGTGATTGGTCCGGAAACGGGTCATGCTCGGTAAGTGGCCCTGCATTTTCTGTAGGTCCCGGTAGGTGGTGTTGACATCGGTACGTTATTTGCTGGTCCCATGGAGAACGTGGATTTTGTATGCCGAACTGCTCTATTTCTTTCTCGGTCCAGATATGTGCCCTTCGCTTCCTTCTTTTCTTTTCCTTGATGTTTGCTATCCTGGCTCTGGTTGATTGAGTCTCTTCTTGGTTTATGAGTGTATCTGAGGGGGTTGCTAAATTGGTTGTTTGCAACCTCGTCATCTCACTAACTTGACTGATAGAAGCGTCAATCCATGAATATGAAAGGTAATAATTATGATCATCATAATCACCACACACTATGGCTAATCTGTATAAGTCCTCCTTCATTACGTCGGTTATATCTTAATGTGTTTTTATTCATTTTTTGTTTTGTTATTCAGGCAACCACACTGATATCTCGACGAATTAATTTTGTTTTATAGGGCTATAATTATATCACTAAATATGCCCAAATGTGCATATATAGTACCACGAAAGCACAAAGAAAGAAAAAACAAATAAATTATTTCTGACATAAGTGAATGTCAAATTCTAATTACTCCCATCATAAACTATCAGAAAAAGCCTATGTTTCATCATGTAATGGATAATTGGGATATAATAAACACATTACCGTTTTAGACACATTTGAACCCACTACTCAGGTTTTCTCGGTCTCTGTTTACCTAGTGGGGGTATATATAGCATCAAGAAGCTTTATTAAGTAAATCAATATATATCACCTTAAATAGTAAATACAAGATTCTCCCTGCATAAATAATATTTGTTTGTACATCATAGTAGAAGACATTATGTTTATAATGAGGTAAACATTACTTGCTAAAGGCTGGCAGTTATTAGGCTAATCTGTCAACAACTCAGGCCTTGAAAAAAGATATTTGTATACGCTATACAACAAACCTGATTATTGGACGGTAATCAAACACACACCATAGTAAATATTATAAATTAACTATTTTCAGCGACTACAAAGTATGAACATGATTGCTATAAAATGATTGAAACATCCATGAATACATATGACAGTAAAACGTCTGAAGGTTTTAAATGGCTTGGCCCGAGACCTATTGTGTGCCATGATTGGCTGGTGGCTGCCACACACCCCTTAGCCGCGCACACTGATTGGAGGCTGCCTCCTGGGCCAAGGTAATGGTGTGTGCTGTGATTGGCTGGTGGTTTCAACACACCAACATTGGTGATGGGTTGGTCTTTCAGAGTGAGAACTGAGCGATCTCTGCCATACCCATAGCTTACTCTGACTGTTCCTTTTACTTATATATTTTCTAGATCTCAAGTGACAGCGTCTCTTCCGTGGATTGACCTCCCAATCTACCAAGATTGGAAGCCAAAGTGTCACATTTTTCCTTTGCCGCCCAACTTTCTCTTCATAATTGCTGAGGGGCACAGGGCCTTGTGTGGGGCTGTGGTTTCCCGGGTGTTTCCGCACCCTCCTCAGCTCCCCGCCATGGAGTGGCTTCGGTCATCCAGGCTTTATTGTGGTCGGCAGGGAGGGTTCTGTGGGGGCACTCGGTTATGGCCTTGGCCTTGCTCGGGGCCTTGGTGGCTGTTAGGCACGGCAGCTTGGGTAACAACAAGAACAACAACAACACACCAACTCAATCTTGCATCATGATTGGAGGCCGCTTACAGGGCCAAGCTTACCAATAGAGAGAGTGTGTGTGTGTGTAGAGGGGGGAGGGGGTGTTTAACAGCTGATCAGGAAAGCATGTTCTATAGGCCGTACCAAGGCTGGGAGGTGGGTGGTATTATGGCCTAAGGTCGCGTTGTCTTATCTCAGTGAAGAACACCTAAGCTCATATATGGCAGTATTTTGTATATTATTTTATTTTTACTCCACCTCCCGCTACCCATCTTGTCCAAAATAAAATTTAAACTGTGCCCAGGTCCCGACCACAGTACATCCCACAATCACAAGATGACAATGTCAAAGTTTCATGTAAACAAATCCATAACTCGACCTTATGGTAGATCTATAATCTATACTTAATGTGGTAACACCTCCACCTCCCCCCCTCTCCCTCTCTCTCTCTCTCTCTCTCTCTTGATTCACTAAGGTCTTAAGATTAGCTTTTCCAACGTTGTGTGGGTTACTGCGGTTTCCTTTAATTATTATTGTGAGTTTTTATTATAATTACCATTTTCGAGTATAAATGTCTTAGTTTCTACTTTCTTTCTAGACCTCCTTCAAGCATAAAAACCACCTTCTTAGGACTATTCTTCAGGTTAATTTTATTTGTTTTCCAATAGAAAGAATACCTGTCCCGAAATCCTCAATTACAGTATCGATATCGCTCGCCAGTCCCACATGAACAAAATAGAGATCTGACTGAGGTGAAACGTCTAATAATCGCCAAAATTAGTGGGTGACATGATTTCAAAGGGTAATTGTGTTCTAATTATGAGTTTATGTGATATTATGTTGGTGATTAATGGTACTGTGGGTGTGTGAGTGTGGTTGTATGAGAGTGAGGGTGTGTATGTGTGTTCGTGTGCGTGTGTGTGGTGTAAGGGTGTGGGTGTATGAGAGTGAGGGTGTGTGCGTCCGTGTGGTGTAAGGGTGTGGGTGTATGAGAGTGAGGGTGTGTGCGTGCGTGTGGTATAATGGTGTGGGTGTGTCTGTATGAGAGTGATGGTGTGTGTGTGTTGAGTATAATTGAGAGTGAGGGTGGGGGAGTGTGGGTTGGTATAGGGGCGTGAGTGTGTTTCTGTGTGTGCCTTAGTGTGGGTTGGTGTAGGGGTGTGGGTGAGAGAGGATGGGTGTGTATGAGAGTGAGTGTGTGGTTTGTGGGCGTATGAGAGTGATATATAGTGGGTGGGTGCGTGAGTGTGTGGTGGTATAGGGGTGTATGACTGTATGAGACTGATGGTGGGTGAGTGTGTGATATTATACCCAAAGATGAGTTGGTATTTAATAGTACCGTGTGTGAAGGTGTTTGTGGGTGTGAGTGTAGGTTAAACTTGGAGTGATTATGGGTGAGGTGGTGCCTGGGTGTGTTTTAAGATTGCCTGAGTATGGGTGGGGGTGTGGATGTGTGAGTTTGGGAGTGTGTGGCGTGGATATAGATGTGTAAGTGTGGGTGTGTATGGGAGTGTGAGTTTGGGTGTGTGTGAGTGTGGGTGATGTGAGTGTATGTATATTCGTATTCATTAGATTTATCAGTATGCTAAAATTACATATACTCACATGTGAATAATATGAATTTGTAAGTACTGTAGTGTCAAATATGTACGCAAATATAGTTATTTATTAACAATCAAACTGTTACATAATTAATGTATGATTTTCGATGAGCGTAAACATTGCAATAGTCCGATAAAATTCCTCATATTATACGATAAATTATGAGGTTAAACGTATATATATATAATATTTCGTAAATAATCACATTTCTGTCACTAGATTCGAAATCAAATATATTTAATCTAATAAACTACTTTCACTCCCAACACCAACCACGTCCCAATGAAATTAATGACAGCATGTGATCCTACCGTGATTCGAACCTGGGTTACCACATACAGATGTTAAACACTCTATGCATAATCACACTATCAAGACAGTTAAAGGTTAAGTACATGACTACTGTTTTATATCCATTCATCGAATACTGGATATCAATATAGTAATGTACTCAAACCCAACTGCACACTGTCGAATAGCCTAATACTTAAGTGAAAAGAAAAGACATTCATGGGGCACAAATCTTTAAGGACCGACCTTGTTATGATATATTTATTGGAACGCATGGGTGATTCTTTCTGATATCCTGAATGCCAATCATGTTTAAAAATACGATATTGAAATGTAAAATGTCAACGGTTAATCTGATGGTAAAGATCTGTGATTTCACCCATACATCACTGTTACCTTGGCAACAGTGTTAACACTTGTTCATCCGACATTTTGTGGTGTTATTTATGATGGTTTTGATTGTTGTTGCCATTTTCGAGCAATATATTATTAGTATGCCCCATAGACTAAAAGAGAAGGCCTACACAGATCCCTTGCAGACTAAAAACAAGACCCCCCCCCCCCCCTCAAGCTATATTTGCATATTATTCGATTGAAAAATGTGCGGGCCGAAGACCTTTATCTTCCAATTTGCAGTCTGCTAGCACTCGCCCTGAAAATATCTACACCTGAATCGGTAGAAACGTCTTCTACTATGATCGTCTAGTTAATGGGGGGGGGGGGGGGGTGAACCAAGGTATTAGATAGGGTGAAGGCCTCGCCGTGCAAGCAATTTGTTCGACGTTTTTCGTAGCCTGTAACTAATTTTTGCTAACATTTTAATCCCATTTCCGCTATTTTTGATCTTATTAAAAAGTATGATTTATGTATACTGTATGACCATCAATAACTCCAGCTACTACATCATACTAGAGATAATAAAGTACATCGATTGATGTGACCGAGTTTGGTTCTTATCAACGAAATTCAATACAAGAACATAGTTTATTGGCTAGTAAAATTACCCAAAAATATTCTTGTCTGTCTTCCCAAATGTTACAACTACTACTACTAATACTGTTTTGTTTTTTATTCTTGTTTTGTTTTCTAATTCACTCAGCATTTGCTGTTCCGACCTTGTGTATGGTCCAGAGTGCCATACACATGGTCGGAACAGTCATCAATGCACAGGGCTATATAGTCAAAGTGCCGCTTCCTATTATGTATGTAGTACGAGATGTATATCATTTTAAGTATGTTAAGAAATACAGTAACATTGAACTAAATTGAAAAGACCAAATAGAGTAAATAATAATGTTAGCGAGACATGCTACTCGCCGTTGCCATGGTGATAATGAGCATTACCTTTACGTTAATGATCTGGTTCTGGAGCCTCAAAACATTTACTCATCACATCTTGTGACGCCATAAGTTACGGCGAGGTGAGAGACTTAATAAACCAATTAATTAACACCATATCCCTTGCGCACTTGCTCTTAACCCGGGAATGGTGAGAACATTCTTAAGATATTTTACTGGGCGACGGCGAGAAAGGTTTTAAGAGGTAAGGCCTAAAAAAAAAACTTTTAAAAGGCCCCAGTAGCACTTAAAACAATGTTTTCCCTCCATACCTCATATCACTTCTCCACACCCCCTCCTCCCCTCCTTCCCCCCCCCCCCCCTTCAATTATCACCTATTTTCCCTGTTATTCCCTTAACACCTTAAGAGCGGCCTATGCGGTTTATTTATATGTACCGCCCAGCGGGGTGTTTTTAGCCAAAATAGGGCTGTTTACGTGATCATTTTCATGCCTAAATAAGACCCAGAACGTAAAACAAGTATCTATCCCTGAAAGGGCATAAACAGAGCTTTCGAATGACACCATAACGATCCTTTTATGATGGCTAGTTTTCTTGCAATAACCGTGCAACGCGAGTGCAAAAAGCATGTAATTAGCCACTTTCCCGATACAATTCCTTATATAGCGAGTGAGAGAGGGAGGAGGGAGCTGGGATTCGTGTCAGTATGTTCGCCGCGGTGGTCTGGAGCAGTCATACGCTCGCTACTCTCCTGCCACCACTTGTCTCTCTCTCTCAGCAACATTACGTGCTGAAATTGCCACTCGACCTATGTCGAGCGCCGCCATATAGTCCAGCTTTATTTAACTCGACTTATGTTGCTCGCCGCTAATTAAGGGTTAATCATTGGTATATTTTCATGTAAACATCTCCAAACTGATCCTAGGCTGTGGTCATGTGTGTGTTACGTAAGGTAGAGACCGAGAGAGTGCGAGGGAGTAGCTCAGTACTGTTTCAACCGTCGAGAGAAGAGGGTGTGAGGACGGCTGGCTCACACTTGATGAATGAACCGCTCGCTAACAATTCGCGATTTTGACCATCCAAATTATATTACCACTTGTTTTATTGTTGTTACAGGCTACTATCTTTATATTAACCCTTATTTAGCGGGGTCGGACTTAAGTCCGATACGAGAAAATTGGACTAAATGGCGGGGTCGGACTTAAGTCCGTGGGCGTATTCCCGCCCTAATTTAGGTGGAAAGCGAAACTTGGTGGTCAGGCGGTGTACTACAAGGGCTCACCCACACATCCCCACTGCGTGACCGACCGTGACTAAGTGACCCTCAAGCAGCCATAATGGAAGGTCAAGATTTGCCCGTGTTCGATTCGGTGGCCGCCATCCCTAGTGCGTCGCGCCACCCTACTAACCACGCCCGGCTTACCACCCAGGAACTAGATATCATGCTGAACTCTTCAGAACTTTCTAATAAGCTGTTGGATGAAACCGTCGAAGGTCTGGGTGAGAGTTTTGGTAGTGTGGATGACTCGGAAGACGAAAATAACCCGATCATAGGCTTTCACCCCAAGCATAATTTGCGTGGGGTGGATGTTGTGGTTGATATTGGACAGACCCTTGAGCAAATTGGAGACGTTCCTGACGAAGAACATACTGGTGTGGGTGTTGGTAAGTACAATTTATATTTTATAATTGCTTGAAAATGTGATTGCAAGCATTTTATCACCTTACGAGCGGCTGGTGGAGTATATTTCACTGTGCCGCCCAGCGGGTTTTTTTTTTTACCCTAAATGGGGTTGTTCCGTGCTCTTTTTCATGCATAAACAAGACCCAGAGCGTAATACAAGTATGTATCCTGAAAGTGCGTAAATTGAGCTTTCCAATGACACCCGAACCATCCTTTTACGATCACTGGTTGTCTTTCAACGATCGTAAAACACGAGTGAAAAAACCCTAAAATACGATAATTTCCTTATATAATTCCCTGTGTGGCGAGCGGTCTTGAGGTAATTTATGCTCCTAATCACCGCCCCGCTCTCTCTCAGAGCACATTACGTCCTCAAAATTGCACTCTACAAGAAATTTCCTTTGCATTTTATAGCGTATTATTTGTAGGCCGTTCGGTAAATTTCTTACGGTAATACAAACAACGAAAGATTGAATATTTGTGCTTGGCATTATATGATTGTGGAGAACAGATGTAGGCCTACCGTATATATTATGTTTTCATATATATGATACATGTGTAACATTTGTATATTATCACGACTCTCTCTCTCTCTCTCTCTCTTTGTTTGTACTCCTTTGTGCTCTCTTTGTCTGATGTAGGCCAGGGCACGCCCCTAACTAATCTCTTCCCTCTCAGGGGAAATCACACCTAGCAGATGTTTTTGACTTCCCCTCTCTCTCTGTCATTCTCTTCCTCTCTGGGTCTACCTATACTGCATTTGACATTGAAATTGCTTGAGAGTTTGATTGCAAGCATTTTATAGCGTATTATTTGCAGGCGTTCGGTAAATTTCTCACGATAACCAGGGTGTATGGTACATTTCTCACGATAATACAAGCAACAACGAAGCTTGGCGAAGATTGTGGTCTACAATATACCTTTTTATAATTGCATGTGACCTTGTAATTGCTTGAAAGTTTGATTGCAAGCATTTTATAGCGTATTATTTTCAGGCGTTCAATAAATTTGATAAATATATCAAAATAAGTCCTGTGGGACTATGAAATAGCTATTATTGGACAAGGACAATATTTTGTTCATCCCTCCACTGGAACATCAACAACAATGTCAACAACTTATCACCGTCGGCAATCGTAAGATTCAGAGTCGTAAAGATTCCAGGACGAGCTCAATAGAAAATGAATGAATGAAATGAATTAGTGTGCAGTACTGCCAATACGTATAGCGACTTCCGCTAGATCTAGAGACCTTTACTTCGATCTAGCAGCAATGACTTACACTAGCGGTTTTGTTTTGAAATTTCAGAACAATTTCGAAGTGATATTATATGGATTTTGCCAATTCATATTTCTAGTGGTATTTATCATGTCTTACATCTAACAATATATGCTAGCGGATTTAACTTCAATTGGTAACCCTCGCGCTCGAGTCGGCTCCAAGAAAATCGATAATGGTGGCACTTTAGTAAACAGGTGATAAACAAAACCGCATGCGTATCGGTTTGGTGTATCGGTATTATGGTAAGTTGGCTACCTACTATTGTTATACGATATAGTAAGTAATGATAAGTAAATTATTATATATTATATATAAAACAAAAACAAAATTCCTGCAAAGCAAGCGAAACAGAGAGAGAGAGAGAGAGAGAGAGAGAGAATGCAGAAATTTAACTGAAGAAAGAGTGAAAAAGATATAATAATACAGAAATATTACAAGCAAATAAATGAAATAGAGGGATTAGTTAGAGAAAATAATAATGAGAAATACATAATACGGATGAGGAAGAGGGAGAGCGAGCGAGCCAGAGAGAGAGAGAGAGAGAGAGAGAGAGAGATACAGGAGTGAGAGAGATTAGAGAAAATAGAGAGATTGCAAGCATTTTATAGCGTATTATTTGCAGGCGTTCAGTACATTTCTTACGGTAATACAAACAATGAAAGATTGAATATTTGTGCTTGGCATTATATGATTGTGGGGAACAGATGTAGGCCTACCGTATATATTATTTTTTCATATATATATGATACATATGTAACATTGTTATATTATCACGACACTCTCTCTCTCTTGTCTCTTCCTCTCTGGGTCTACCTATAGCCTACATTTATAATTGCATGTGACCTTGAAATTGCTTGAGAGTTTGATTGCAAGCATTTTATAGCGTATTATTTGCAGGCGTTCAGTAAATTTCTTACGGTAATACAAACAACCAAACAACGAAAGATTGAATATTTGTGCTGCACATCCCTCATACGAAATACCATTCCCACCGTATAGAGAGAATACAGAAACTGAACTGAAGAAAGAGTGAAAAAGATATAATAATACAGACATATTACATGCAAATAAATGAAATAGAGGGATTAGTTAGAGAAAATAATAATGAGAAATACATAATTATACGGATGAGGAAGAGAGAAAGGGATCACAAGAGAGGGAAAGCGAGCGAGCCAGAGAGACAGACAGACAGACAGGAGGAGTGAGAGAGATTAGAGAAAATAATAATGAGAATTACATATACGGATGAGGAAGAGAGAGAGAGACAGAGCGCGCGAGAGAGGGAAAGCGAGCGAGCCAGAGAGAGAGAGAGAGAGAGACAGACAGACAGACAGGAGTGAGAGAGAGAGAAAGAAAGAGAGAGAAAGAGAGAGAATACAGAAATAAGGAGAAATAAGAGAAAAATAAGACCGATTACCGAAGGAATAGTAGACGCGCGAGAGGCCGAAGTCAGGCCAAAGCTAACGCAACCGAACGCGCCGGGAAATAGACCAAAAAGTACCTCCTCTTCCTCACCTCTTTCCACCCTCCACACTCATTCATAACATCCATTCATAGACTTATATGGGGAGACGAAGAGTTGCTCTTTCCAAAAATGATAGTTTCGTTCGCATTGGAGCCATAGTAACGGCGCTAGGGCGAGTGAAATTGAGCAAATATTTCGGGATTATGCCCGCTGAGCGGTACAGTGTAAAATACCTTACCACCCGCTAAATAAGGGTTAAAGGTAAAATAGGCGCATATGAATAAGTAATAACGATATTTATCGTAAAATGACTATTATAGGCAGGAGTGGAGCTTAATATTGCTGCCCAGAACTGTGGTGTTCACTACACCCTGCGCGCGCTCGCCGGGTTAACCAGGGAAAATAGAACATTTTAAGTTATAATGCCCAGCTATGAGATGTGGATTAGAATTATAGTCGCTAGACTTATGATGTCAGTACCTAGGATACAATGGTCAGAGGGAGATCAGGCGTCATAAATATATTGAATTACTATGGTTCAGGACTTGAATACTAGAAACATTATATGACTTCGGCTCCCCTTACAACCGTCCAAGACCCAAACAAAGGTAAGGCCACGATATGTGCTACACTGTACAGTTGCCCACATAAGTTATATTCCCATCTGTGATCCTATACACAGAAATATAATGCGCATAATTTAATTACGAGTGTAGTTTCTTCTGCAGTGTTTATCTCATCTGATTAGTCAACTGATAATCAAAGGAAACCACACTCGCAATAAATTCATACTAATTTAACTTCCATACATAAGATCACGACGAGGAGCAAAACATATGTGAGCAGCTGTACACTATGACATACATCCTGGACCAATATAAACCCTCAAACAGCAAACTGAATCTCAAACCTGTTACTACTATTTAAATAAACAACGAGTTGTTGCACTTTGTTTGTGTGCGGCAAATCTTTGAAACCCTACATCACGACAATACCAATCGGCGCCTTCACAGATGTGGCTAGTGTGTTCGAGTCGCGTGATAAATGGCTTGAAATGAGATACCCATGTTTATCGAGCCCATTCAAAAGCTTACCTTTTCTCAACGAGGCTACCCACAGTGGACAGGTAAATACAGTGAGGATTATATATTACCTTGATTTACCCTCACAGGATCTTGGATGTTTACTGTGGCCCATATCTAAGCACTAATTAACCCCTTCAGTTCCAGTGACGCCCTTTTCATAATTTTCTGGCAACTATTAGACGATTTTATTTAGTTTAGGAAGGATGTGTGGTATCTCAAAAGGATGAATTGATATTGACTGTAGCCTATTAATGGGGAGACGTCCTTCCTAAGCTGTATACAATTGTCTAATAGTTCGCCGGAAAATAATGAAAAGGGTATCATCGGTACTAACTGGTTTAAAAGAATACGATAACATATATCGGACATATGGCTTCTGTGAACGTGCCTATTTAAATCCCTTCCCTAATTTACCCTATTTTAATCTAGACTAACAATATTGCTAGAGTCGACACTGGTTGAGATGGTCTACTGATTGGGTTTTCAAATTAAGAATGATAAAACTTTACAGAAAGGGTTAACCATTAAGCAATACAGTACCAGTGACGTCCTTTTCATTAGATTCTGGCAACTTATAGATCATTGTATTCAGCTTAAGAAGGACGTATACTTATCAAAATATTACAGACTATCTCAATTAATCCTTTTAGACACCATATACAGTATCTTGCGTCAGTTTCATAAAACAAAAATGTCCCCGGTACTGTACGGGTTAAAGGCCTAGATATGGAGTAATAATATCTTGGTAATTATTAACTTGATGGCCGCCAGATTGATAATTCTATTTGGCAGAGAAACTCATTAAGAATTGAACCAACTTTAGGTATATTGTCTGGGGAGGAAGATGAACTACAAAATGTTCGCTTAACTTCCTTTGATGTTTCCATCTCTCACTCTCTCACTCTCTCTCTCTCTCTCTCTCTCTCTCTTTCTGTTTTACTATTTCTATTTACTCTCCGTTAACCTTTCATCAACTATAGTCTGTTTTACTCCAGCTGATGGTAAATTGCCATGTTCACATCTTGATTATTCAGTTCCTACCAACATGTTGTAGTGAAATTTGTCGTTCATTGTGAAAACTTGGCATTAATATGACGTAGATATATAATTATTACCTTCATTCTTTTCCATTAAGTATCGGATAATTCACTGCTGAGGGATTCAGTTCACCATCAGGTGGAATAAAATCGAGTATAGTCGACCTTATTCATCTTAGGGAGGGCCTTAGTGGACCTATTCCCCAGAAGGACAATCCGTGACAGTTTATGAAGGACTTACAGGACTGAACACTCAACTTAGGGACCGTCCGACTCAGAGGCCTATGTATTTTTAGCACATTTTACAGCATAAACTATATAGTATGTTTATTTTCATCAACAATAACATCAATATGGAATTAGTATCTTACTCACTTCCACCCTCCCTCCTCTCACTCAATCTCTCTATCTATTTATCTATATATCAACTTTTCACGCTCGCCAATTCAGCCCGTAAATCCTACTTGGAAATGTCTGCATCCACCTGTGTTCTCTCTCTCTCTCTCTCTCTCTCTCTCTCTCTCTCTCTCTCTCTCTCTCTGTATAACTGCCTTTTACACGCTGCATGTAGGTCTTCAATATGCTTCTTGAAGATGAACAAATAAATCTATGATCGTTCCTAGTATAATGATCTCATCAGCCTTATGGAATATTTTGGGTAAAAATGTACCTATGGTCCCATTAAAATATCCTCAAGTAATCTATTTAAAACTGTTCAGGGGACTGGTTAGAACTTGTAGGATGCATAATTGAAGGTCGGAAATCAGGATTTACTGAGAAATAAAAGTCTTAAAATGCGCTATGTTTTACGGGAGGGTATGTACGCCGCCACATACGCGCGGCCCCGCCCACTGCCCATAATGTACAAATATTATATTATATTAGATTAACCTAACCTAACCTAACCTAACCCTAATATAATATAATATAAATATTATAAAATATAATATAATATAACATAACATAATATAACATAATATAACATAACATAACATAACATAACATAATATAACATAACCTGGGAAAGAGAGGGCAGGGACCCTGGGTGACCCATAGCGCATTTTAAGACTTATTTCTCATTAAATACTGGTTTCCGACATTCAATTAAACATCCTACAAGTTCTAACCAGTCCCCTGAACAGTTGTTAATAGGTTACTTGAGGATATTTTAACGGGACCATAGGTAAACATTTATGGCAACCTGTCCCGGAAGAAGAATTGTTTATCATGCTCTATAACCTAAATATTCAGTAGCAACCTGTCCCGGAAGAAGACTTGTTTATCATGCTCTATATCCTTAATATTCAGTAGCAACCTGTCCCGGAAGAAGACTTGTTTATCATGCTCTATAACCTTAATATTCAGTAGCAACCTGTCCCGGAAGAAGACTTGTTTATCATGCTCTATAACCTTAATATTCAGTAGCAACCTGTCCCGGAAGAAGACTTGTTTATCATGCTCTATAACCTTAATATTCAGTAGCAACCTGTCCCGGAAGAAGACTTGTTTATCATGCTCTATAACCTTAATATTCAGTAGCAACCTGTCCCGGAAGAAGACTTGTTTATCGTGCTCTATAACCTTAATATTCAGTAGCAACCTGTCCCGGAAGAAGACTTGTTTATCATGCTATATAACCTTAATATTCAGTAGCAACCTGTCCCGGAAGAAGACTTGTTTATCATGCTCTATAACCTTAATATTCAGTAGCAACCTGTCCCGGAAGAAGACTTGTTTATCATGCTCTATAACCTTAATATTCAGTAGCAACCTGTCCCGGAAGAAGACTTGTTTATCATGCTCTATAACCTTAATATTCAGTAGCAACCTGTCCCGGAAGAAGACTTGTTTATCATGCTCTATAACATTAATATCATTCCCCAGGAACCTGTCCCGGAAGAAGACTTGTTTATCATGCTCTATATCCTTAATATCATTCCCCAGGAACCTGTCCCGGAAGAAGACTTGTTTATCATGCTCTATAACATTAATATCACTCCCCAGGAACCTGTCCCGGAAGAAGACTTGTTTATCATGATCTATAACCTTAATATCACTCCCCAGGAACCTGTCCCGGAAGAAGACTTGTTTATCATGCTCTATAACCTTAATATCACTCCCCAGGAATCTGTCCCAGAAGAAGACTTGTTTATCATGCTCTATAACCTTAATATCACTCCCCAGGAACTTGTCCCGGAAGAAGACTTGTTTATCATGCTCTATAACCTTAATATCACTCCCCAGGAACTATCTTACACCGAAATAAGACTAAATCTGCGAGTGAGGGTCTGAGTCTGGAGGGTGAGACAGTGAAGCACTTGAACGAAGCAACCAGCGGCTTCAGAGATGGAGCTGCTTCGAGCCATGAATGGATGCTTCACATGTCTCACTCCCCAGACTGGAACGAGACCTCACGGGCTCACCGTGTTGAGCGGTGGAATGTATAGGCTCTCAGCCTGTGCCCGAGAGGGAGTAGTAGGAATATAGAAAACAAAAAAATATTGCATTACTAAATACAGATTATATACAAATGAATTAAAAGATAAGGACAATATAAAGATGATGTAATTAAATTCATACATCGATTTTATCGTGGCCTACAGGTTCCTTATACCATGTATTTCATTCCTATATGTGTCTAAATGCGCGTAAACATTTATTACTGATCCTAAAAAAAACAAAATATCCCCTATATCGCCTACGTCGCAAGAGGCGGGTGGCTTTGTTTACATCCGCCGCGAAGAAGAAGAAGCGTTGGGGAAAATTTGGTTTTTGCCCCCTACTGTTTAAATATATGACGATTTCAATAAATCTTGGGGGGGGGCGGGTGAGGGGGGGGGCTTGCCCCCCCCTCTACATATTTTGTATCCAACGGCAAACGGTTATGGCCAAATAGTTATTTTTCGCGAGTGAAGGGACGTGTTTTTAGATTGTTGTTTAATGGGTAAATATGCATTTACGCCTATTTTCACACATCAAAACATCCTTACACAACTCTAAACTACATAAAAACAATCGAAACGATTTTTTAGCAATTTAATTACATCATCTTTAAATTGACCAAAGATAATCTATAATTTGCAGTATTAGTATTGTAAGTACTACTACTAGTGATAGTAGAAATAATAACAGTAGCAGACAGAAATATCTGCTAAGATACCTATATTTTCAGTCGCTTGCGGATACTATTAATTTTGTATACGTGAAGTTTGATTCCTGTGGTGGTTCAGTAGTGACGTCATTGTATTACCATGGTAACATACTCAGCTTAGACCGTGGCACATTTGCCAATACAAAATTAGATCATGACTAAGTATTCTCCCCTTAATAAAACATAAGTTAAGAGCCTTCAGTGGTGAGGTACTGAAACCAAGTAAAGTACAAACTCCAAATAATATCTGCCCTTCATATATTAGGATTCAAGCTGACGAACTTGTGGTTACTGGTTCAGTAGTATCTCCAACTACTGTATATGGGTACAAACAATGACAAGTATGAACACAAAGTAAAGGAACCCAATGAATATGTAAAGCTTGTGTATTGAGTTTGTCATTGCTATATTTAGTAATGCCTAACATAATAAATAACGGTAGCTGTGTAAGAGCTGGAGAACTTACAGTCAAAATCAAGTTACATTTTAGATTTCTATCGTCTTTCATTGGCGTTCCTCTGTGCTTCACGTTGTAGAAGTGTGGCGGCGAACTGTTATATTATGATTGACTTGCAAACACAATATAATCTAGAACCGATTAAAAGTCATACGAATTGACTTTAACTCAATTGTGCACGATACAAATATATTATACCCGCTACCACGCTAATCAATAATTCGGACAATAATTACATTAGACAGTAATTATTACTAATTGATGTACAGTGGCGATAATAAGTCATGTATTGGCTATCATTACGCTTGCCTCGTGCTGTGCTGTTTTAATGTCTGTCATATGTTGAATAGGGTGGATAAATGTAGAATCATGTTTGTATATCTCACTCGAATCGAATAAATCAAGTTTTAGATATTGCTGATACCAATTATTGATCAAAACCTACTTGGTGCCGAGACATAATTTTTAGGCCAACTGCACTTGTGAGATACACGTTTACAGATTTTCCAAACATTTCAATTATTATTATTTTATTTTATATATTTATATTTCATATTATCTATTTACATATTATCTTGGGTAAATTGTAATTTATTCACTGAACCATCTTATCAATATCAATTGGTATATATAAGGAAGTTGGAGCTGTGGCCATCAATATTTAGCAGAATTATCAACTAAAATACGGCAATAATACATATACAAATACATAAAACCAAATACGGCAATAATACATATACAAATACATAAAACCAAATACGGCAATAATACATATACAAATACATAAAACCAAATACGGCAATAATACATATACAAATACATAAAACAAAATTAATTATACTTTTTATCCATCAGAAACCAACTTTATTATTGGATTTATCTTTAATATCGATGTTCACGGCTCTAACTTCCTCATAGCTCGAAACTCGCAAGTGGTCAATTGGGGTATCTAGTGAATATTCCAAGCACGGTCAAAAACAGCAACACTCAAATTCCACAGTAACGAAGAAATCCGTATAATTATTCTTATTATTATTGGCACCAAACATTATATAATATCTCCCAGAACATATTGACAATCTAATATATTTATTTAACTCCACACACCAAACACCTAACGAAATTAATAAAAGTATGTGATTCCACCGGGATTCGAACCTGGGTTACCACATACACATTTTAAACACCATACATATTCTTCAACCAAGTTTACAATATTATACATAGGGTACGGAGGAAATTAACGTAACCTCATCATTCAATTCTAAACCAGAAAATGTCAAACACATTAAGCCCCAAAACAAGTGATGTATCTGTACCTTAAGCTCGACACCCGGGAACTGTAGCGAGGAGAAGCGAGACACAACCTACCCCTACCAACGATCACAGGTAACTGGCTCGGGGAGATGAATGCAAGTGGTGGTTGTGGGTGGAGAGGGGGGGGGGGGGGGCTATGGGAGTAGAGGAACAAGGCAGAGGAAGGTTCTGGTCATAGAGTACATATGACCTAGAGGCAAAAGAAGACGCCACAAATCTGTAAATAGGGATCCGCGCATTTGAGAGATGGCAGCACGATCACAAAGGACAATGGGAGGGGAGGGTCCCCACAAAGACATTATATTGACTATCCTTGGTCCCATTATTTCGTAATAATCCCTACCTTGTACTAATAACGCTATTAATAATCAATTGAACGTTATCCAGAGACTCTGCAGACATGACATAGTTAAATAAACATAAGTAGAGGCTACTGTAAAGGCCAGTCATCGTGTTTTGTCATCATTATGAGGTGCACAAGCAGACCTCCTCCAACACCCGCCATTGTTGATGTGAGATTCGGGAGTTACCAACGTCAATGGTGGGACAAAATATCCCTAGATATCATAAGTAAAAATGTCCAGTTTTAGTGCTACTTTACAAATTAACATCTACATAACATGTAACATAATAATATATATTCAAAATGACATTTAAATGTTGTTGTGTTGCTTGAAGGTATACAGCTTGCATCATATATGAGTATGTTTTATAGTGTATATGTATACTTAATATTTTCATCTTGCTTATATATATCTAATTTGTACTAAATAATTTACAAGTGTATTTACCAACATTAATTAACTCTTAAATACGTTCCCTCTTTAATCTATTGCTCCCTCGTTTTGCGAATATTCCCTTAACTTTGGTAAAACTGCAGCAAGCCAGCTCGCAGGCGCGTGCGGCGCACAGACTATCTATAATAAGGACAAGCCACTGAGGTGCTTTGGTTGTTATACCATACAACAGTGCTGCCACCAAATCCCTAGGACGCGCGCCAAAATAACCGTGTGACGTCACGCTTTAGCCTCTAGGTCACCTGTACTCTATGGTTCTGGTAGTTATTATGTTAATTATTACATGTAGTAGTAGTATTGGTGGTAGTAGTAGTTGTTGTTGTTGTTGTTGTTGTGCCGTAGTGGTAGTAGTTATAGTAGTAGTATTTATTGAAGGAGGAAGGAAACAAGAATCCTAAATTTAATATGTTGAGCAGTAGAAGAAGATAATAATGTGTGTGTGTGTGAGTGTGTGTGTCAACTCAACAGGTGTGACAATATTACTGGAGCGAAGCAGTAGTAGATTCAACAGGTTGGTAGTGTTCTCTCTCTCTCTCTCTCTCTCTCTCTCTCTCTCTCTCTCTCTCTCTCTCTCTCTCTCTCTCTCTCTCTATCTATCTATATATCTCGTATTTCTGGATAGTTGTATTCAATTTAGGATTATTGCTCTCTATCAATCAAACTGGTTATTTCATATCTCATAAATATGAATACTAAAATAATTTGCGTAAGTACAGTAGATAGTGAATAACAAATACCAAAGTGTATAGATCCTCTCATATTAAAGTGGATACCGAACCTATTGACAACATCTGAACTCTCTTACTTCTAATATTAGTTGTATGACTCATTAGGACTGGCCTCACTAATGCTTACTTATATTTGTTGCAAGGATTTTAATGTTCTTTTAATTAGCCTGTTAACTCGCCGACGGAGGAGTAATTAATTATCTTTATAACCTGGATTGTTGGTTCTCTTTAACCCTCTCCGACATATGACGCGATTTGAGCCTATTAGGCCTATATAGGGATACTTTAAAACCTTTGTTACCATCAGGGGTATTTAGAAACCTTTAGTTTAGTTACTTCAATCTCTGCAGTTGTCTTTGAGTTAGCTGTGGGCAGAAAACTAATTTTGGAGAGGTAATTATAAGAGTGAGAGAACTCTTATTTCTTATTGCTAATCTGGCAACCTCTACGTCATATGAGTCTGAAGGGGTTAATATGACTGAGGAGCATTTTTACAAACTCAAGAAATATTTAATGTGCGGTTATAGTGTTTAAGGAGTTTAGTTTATATATTTATGTTTGTGTATGGTAAGCTTCTGTTTTTCACTATTACTAAAAGCATCGATAATGTAAAATACACATCTATGGGAGAAAATGTATTCTGTTGGTGAGATAAATGTTATACAATTACATTATACAATCATAAACACCTGGAAATGTTAATACTAGCCCATCCGACATACTAAGGGGTTATTGTAGAACGTGCTATTCTTCCCTATTATTGTTGATAAACTCGACTGTTGTGCAATGTTCGATCATTGCATTATTGTATTCCTTCTAGGCTAAACAAAACCTCGTCTCAGGTCATTCTCAAGCTAAGACACGACTCCCAAACCAACTTTCAAAGTACACTTGTACATTCGACCCTAAATTGCAGGTTCGCTGTCTTTCTCCGGGAATAAACAATCAACACCTGAATCGGGTGAAACGTTATATAATCGCCAAATTAATGGGACAAAATGGATATAAATAACAAAAATTCATGAACGAAGTAAGGGGATTCAAATACACACGGCTGGATTACACAATGTTAATAGATACAAATAATTATAGTGAAAATAAATTCCAGTATGCCTTTGTGTTTTGTATTTAACATTAAATTTACAAAATTGACAATGAAAACAGTGTAGATAAATGTAGAGATTATGACATGTATGACGATACAAATGTACACATAATTATAATGTAAAACTTGCAAAATAAACAAACCAAAACTGGGACGACATAAGATAAACGCAAAGAAACTAATCAAAATCGCTATGTGGAAATAACGCTTAATAAATTACATTTGATATAAAAGAACACAATCCACCACATAGGGTGTACATTACTACATGAGCAAGTTAATAACATAAACCGTTATGATGTTAACACACACACACACACACACACACACATTCAAGCATGATACCAACACACACAAACACACAAACATGATACCAAAACACACACACACACACACACACACACACACACACACACACACACACACACAGCCCGTAGCCTAGTAGGTAGAGCTCTCGTTTCACACACGAGGGGTCGGGGGTTCAATCCCCGGCCGGGCGGAGACAAATTGGGCTTGTCTCCTTTCATGTGTTAGCCTCAGTTCACCTAGCTGTAAATAGGTACCTGGAATAAGTGGACGACGTTGTGACGTCCCATCTGGGGTTGGCAAAATGGTACAAGGCGAGATGGGTATCATATGGTTCACCTAAGCTGATGGCTACCTAAGCCTTCGGGCGAGACGGTACCGTCTATAGTGAGAATGGTACCATACAGATCCACCCTAAGCCTTCGTTTCCGATGTCGCCAATTGGCTAAAATACAGACTACACACATCCACAGCCATTCCAACAGTACATAAAACACTTAACATGCATTTCACGCAATACATTCCCAGTTAAGGAGGCGCGATAATAATGAGCTTAGCTCGCATTGCGTGGATTCCCCTTGACGAACAAGTAACTGAGTAACTGAGTAACACACACACACACACACACACACACACACAACACGGCAAAGAAAACAAAGCAAATTTCTAAAGAGCCAATTAAGACCAGGCTAACGACCAATTATATACCTGGTGATGGTCTGTGGTTGTTAGTGGTCTGGGTGGTGGTATGGATTAGCCTGAGTGGTATGGAATAGGTTGAGTGGTCTGGAATGGTCTGCATGATCTGGAATGGTCTGATTGGTGTGCATGGTCTGAGTGGTCTGGAATGGTCTGAGTGGTCTGGAATAGCATGACTGGTTTCGAAATCGTCTGATGGGAGTTTGAAGTATTGTCTGAGAGTCTGAAATGTTATGAGTGGCCTAGAATGGTTTGGTTGATGGTCTGAGGGGTCTGGAATCTCCTGGGTGGTCTGGAATATCGACGAAAAATATTTTGCATCCCAGGAGCTGGACTGGACGACATTGTGGAAGCCTTCGAAGATACCAAAAAAGATGCAAATGAAAATACCCTTTTTGTCATCCATGCTGGTTCAAATGACGTCATGCGCACCAGATCCAAAGAGTTGATGGAGAAATATCGCAAGATGATCCAGCACTACAAAAACAAGTCAAGGAATATCATCATCTCAGGCATTCTCCCCAAGATCGACGCACCTGACAAATTCTACGACAAGGCCTTTAGCACAAATAGCCGACTAAAATATTTGTGTCTGAGGGAAGAAGTTGAATTCATCAACCTCTGGGACAACTTAAACAACCAGCCTACTCTGTTCCGCAAGGATGGCACTCATCTAAACCCTGTGGGTTCAGCACGCATGGGTCGTCTCCTACACGAAGCAGTCCGCAACCATTGATCAAAAAACGGCATCCGAGAAGAAGCAGCAGTGACATAAATCATCCAACGCCAAGCAAAAAACAGAGGCAACCGAGGACCACCAGCGATAAGGACCGAAGACAGCGAGGACCGAGGACAGCCATGAACATAAATGTAGATCCGACAAGAACCAAAAATATTATTAAAGAGCGTTCCGTGAGTTCTAAAATAACAAATTTAAAGGTTTTCTATGCAAACGCTCGTAGCATACGCAATCAATTTTCAGATTTAGAGGAGCTAGTGTTTACAGAGAACTATGATGTGATTGGCATAACAGAATCTTGGCTCAATACAGAAGATAGAGACTTTTTAGCAGAGTATTCACTTTCCGGTTATGTAATGTTTGAGAAAAGCCGAATAAATCGAAATGGAGGTGGCGTTTTACTTTATATCAAAGAAAGTCTTAACCCTACCCTCTTGTCAAAACCTCAAATTGTGAGCGTCGACACATCTTTTGTGCTAATAAAGAATAATAAAGGTACAAAATAATACTTGCGGTAATATACAGACCTCCAGCTCAATCAGTGCAAACTGACCAAGAAATTTACGAACAAATTGCAGATGTAAGTAACTCACAAGATCCCGTAATTTTGGGCGACTTTAATTTACCTGTGACCAAGTGGGACGATACTCTTACTTCACACTCCGGACATGACTTGTATACGAACTTGCAAGAGAGTTCGCCTTATCAATTTGTTCGAACGCCGACCCGTGGTAATAACGTTCTTGACATTGTACTTGCAACAAAAGAAGAATTAATAGAGAATTTGAATGTTGGTGATGAATTCAGTAACAGCGACCATCGTACGATAACTTTCACTTTAAAGTTTACTAGTAACGAACCAAATAGTAGCATCGAAAAAGTCCCTAATTTCAAGAAAGCAAACTTCCATAAACTTAGAGCTATGTTTAAAGAAACTGACTGGAGCTTTTTAATTAACAATAACGATATAAATACATCTTGGAAGTTATTCGAAACCACTTACCTAAAAGCAGTGCAAGACTGCATACCATCGAAAATACGGCGTCCAGGCCATAATAATAAGCCCAAATGGTGGAATAAAGATATTTCAAACTGCCTGCTTGCTAAAAAATTTGCTAATGATAGATTAAAATCCTCACAAAATGACGAAGAACGGGTGAAATTTGTAGAGCTACGACGCAAAGCCAAAAAGTTAATTAAGCAAAGTAAAAAGACCTTAGAGTTACATATTGCGAATCAAAGTAAAACAAACCCGAAAATTTTTATAGTTATATCAGAAAGAAAAAAGTAGTTACTTCAACTGTTGGACCGTTAGTCGATGAAAATGGAGAATACACCAAAGACGAAGTACAAATGAGTAATGCCCTCAATACCTTCTTTGCATCAGTTTTTACAACAGAAGACCTCAGTGATATCCCTATACCATCGCCGATTCAGATTGATAATTCAGATGTTCTAAGCAATATCACCGTTACAGAGAGAGAAGTATTGAATTGTTTAGATAAACTCAAGGTAAATAAAACGCCTGGACCTGATACAATCTCGCCTAGAGTTCTAAAGGAAGCTAAGGATGAGCTCTCCAAACCACTGATATTACTATTCAATAAATCTTTGCAGTCTGGAACTATGCCTGATCAGTGGAAGCTAGCCAACGTAACACCGATATTCAAAAAAGGCAGCAAATCCCTACCCAGTAACTATCGTCCAATTAGCTTAACCTCAGTTGTATGTAAAATGCTAGAAACGGTCATACAAGACAGACTCGTAAATCACTTAGAGGAAAATAACATACTTAAAGATACTCAACACGGCTTTCGTAAAAAACGTTCCTGTTTAACAAACCTCTTAGACTTCTTCCACGATATCCTCAACCTCTACGATGAAAGTAAAGCTGTAGATATTATATACCTTGATTTTCAAAAGGCCTTTGACAAAGTTCCCCACAAACGTTTACTGCTAAAACTAAAAGCGCATGGAATACAAGACGGTGTGTTGAAATGGATAGAAAATTGTCTCAGCGACAGAAAGCAAAGAGTAGTCATAAACGGTAAAGCATCTAAATGGACCAATGTAAGTAGCGGGGTACCCCAGGGATTGGTACTAGGTCCAATTCTCTTTCTAATTTACATCAACGACATAGATGAGGGTCTCACCTGTACAATCTCAAAATTTGCTGACGATACAAAAATTGCAAATAGCGTACTCTCAAAAGAACAAGTTGACAATATGCAACACAATCTAGATAAATTGTCATGTTGGGCCCAAATTTGGCAAATGAGTTTCAATGCGGATAAATGTAAAGTACTACATATCGGATACCTAAATGAGAAAGCAAACTATTCGATGAATGGCACTCAGCTTAAGAATGTAAACAGAGAAACCGACCTGGGAGTAACAATATCGAGTAACCTAAAACCGAGTCAACAATGTTCAGAAGTTGTTAAGAAGGCAAACAAAATAATTGGCTTTATAGGCAGGTCATTTGAGCATAAATCCAAAGAAGTTATCCTAACCCTTTACAATTCCTTAGTCCGCCCTCTTCTGGAATACTGCGTTCAATCCTGGTGCCCTTATTACCAAAAAGATATAAACAAGCTAGAACGAGTTCAACGTAGAGTTACCAAAATGATACCTAGCCTAAAGAACAAACCATACGAAGAGCATCTTAGAGAATTAAATCTAATTCCTTTAACCCAGCGCAGATTAAGAGGTGACTTAATTCAAGTGTTCAAAATCATCAAAGGCATCGACAATATGGACTGTAGTAAGTACTTCACTATCGACCAATCTAATTACACGCGGGGAAACGGTTGCAAAATAATTTGTAAATCTTTTAACTCACACGAATCTAAGAATGTCTTCTTCAATCGAGTTGTCAACTTGTGGAATGGGCTTGCCCGAGACGTTATAGACTGCATCACCGTTGATTCATTTAAACTCCGCTTAGACAAATATCTCGCATCAAACCCGCGACTGACTGCGTTTGTAAATGAATAACTTTATTTTATCCCCCCCCTCAGTTACTAACCCATCTGTCCCCTACTAACTTCCTAATCCTGCCACGGACATTAGTTCCAGGGCAGTAATTCCCTTTCCAATTACCCACTCTAAACCACTGTTTTGACACTTGATCCTCAGTGTTTAGGAGGACAAGGAACCTAGAAGGGTCACTAGATATGTTGTTGCTTGATTTCCTTTGTACTCCTTTGTACTCCTTTGAATAGTCTACTTTGAGTAGCTTTTAAGAGAGTAGTCTAAGTGATAGTCTTAACGGTATAGAATAGCCTTATTGGGCTGGAGTGATAAGCGCTAGTTGTTTAGAATGGTCGAATGGTCTTATTTTTACCGATGGTCTTATAGAATGAACCTCGCAAGTGGACAATTATAATTCACTTGACATTTTGTGTATTGCTGTGTAAAACTTATATTTGGACATGATAACCTTGACATTAAGTTACTATATTCTTAACCTCTTCAGCACGATGACGCCTTTTTACTTTCAATCTGGCTAAACGTAAACGATTGTATGTAGCTTTAGAAGGACCTATGATACTAAGAGGCTTTATTGAGGTCGTATTTACCCCTTCGAGTCGTAGAGGTAGATTAGAAACAAAGGAAAATAATCTAATGGTAACCAGAAATGGTTGAACATTACGGCATCCTAGAAGGCGTTAAGGGTGGCTGTGGTATTGGGAACTATCTATCTATTGCCTGACGCCGTGATCCCCGAAGGTGTGGCCACGAACGAACCGCCCCTATGCACCTCTGTCCCTAGTCAGTCGACGCCCCTCCTCCCAACCAGCACCGCCTTCATCCATATACTTCCTCACTCCATCCCATAGAGTACAGAAGGATAGAGAGGAAAGAAGGACGCTACAAATCTGAAAATAGCGAGCCGCGCGTTAGAGAGATGGCAGCACGGTCGCAAAGGAAAATGGGAGGGTCCCCATTAATTCGTAATAATCCCTACCTTGTACTAATAACGCTATTAATAATCAAATCTACGCTATCCAGAGACTCTATAGACATGACAGAGTTAAATAGACATAAGTAGAGGCTACTGTAAAGGCCAGATCATCGTGAATTTGTCGTCATTATGAGGAGGTTCACATCCACTTCTCTTCTACCCTCACCATTGTTGTTGTGAGAGTGGGGAGTTGCCAACGTCAAACATGCTGGGTCAAAATATCTCTAGGTGTCATAAGTATAACCTATGAACGTATTTCGTGAAATGTCTTGTTTTAGTGCAACTTTATAAATTAACTTCTACATAACATGTAACTAATAACATATATTCAAAATTATATTGTAATTCTTGTTGTGTTGCTTGTAGTCAAACAGCTTACATCATACGTAAGTATTTTATATATTGTATATGTATTCCTAATATTTTCCTCTTGTTTTTATATATCTAATTTATTTTAAATACTTTACAAGTTTTGTTACCAACATTAAAGCACTCTTAAAGACGTTCCCTCTTTAATCTATTGCCCCCCCCCTTCCATTTTGCAGAAGTTCCCTTAACTTTGGTAACACTGCAGACGAGCCAGGCGCACAGATAACAAGGAGTATCTAATAGGGAAAAACTACTGAGGTGTTTTGGTTGTATGCCCTACAACAGTGCTGCCACCAAATCCCTACGACGCGAGGCAAAATAACCGTGTGATGTCACGCTTTCAGCTCTATCCTTCTGTACTCTATGCACCATCCTTCTACCTCTCCTTCAGTGCACCTCTCCCTCTCTGTCCTTCCACCTCGCTCTCGTACACCCTCTTAGTCATTCTCTCGCTTTCCATACGTCCCATATGGCCGAACCATCTCAAGTTGTTCCTTTTCACACTTTCCAGCACATCTACCTCCATACCACACCTCCTTCTTACTTCCTCATTCGTCTGTCTATCCCTCCATGTAACTCCGCACGCACTTCTCAAGGAACTCATTTCCACCGCTCTCACTCTTGGTCTGAGTCTCTTCACGAACGTCCATGCTTCGCTTCCGTAAATTAGTGTTAGGATTACCACACTGGCATGCAAGGACTTCTTCACTTCCATACTGACCACCCTATTTCTTGTTACTGCTTTCAACATTCCTACAACCCTCTTCCCCTGTTGCACCCTCTCCCGCACTTCTTCATCCATAGTCCCATCTTTACTCAACACACTGCCCAGATACTTAAATGAGCTGACACTCTCCATAGCCTGACCGTTCAACTTCACCTCCCACTCTGTGGCTTCACCCCTTTCGAAGACCATAACCTTGCTCATCCCCGCATTTACCTTCAGATTCCGTTTTTCTCACACTGTTCCAAACACATTTACCAGACCCTGCAACTCCCATTCATTATCGCTCATCAGAACTGTATCATCAGCAAACAGCAGTACAAATAGCTTCCACTAATTGTCTTCCCTTATCAGTGACACACCAACATCCACTGCTCTTCCTTGTATTTCTTTCATGACTCCATCCATATATACAGTAAACAACCACGGGGACATCACACACCCCTGTTTCAACCCAACATTTAGGTCAAAGAAATCGCTCTGCTCATTCTCCACACATACTGCCGCCTTTGCACCCTCATACATGCTCTTCACTGCTTTCAGCAACTTGCCATCTACTCCATATATTCTAAGTACTTTCCACATACCTTTTCTATCCACTCTGTCATAGGCCTTCTCCAAATCCATAAAGGCAACATACACCTTTTGTTGTTTCTCCAGATATTTCTCCACAATACAATTCAGGGTAAAAATCTGATCTACACATCCTCTTCCCTTCCTAAAACCACCCTGCTCGGCACCTATCCATTTCTCCGTTCCTGCTCACACTCTCTCAATCACTACCCTACTGTACACCTTCCCTACTACGCTTAGAAGACATATTCCTCGGTGGTTACCACACACTCCTCTTTCCCATTTTCCCGTATATGGGAACTGAGGGAGGGATTTATGGTTTTGGGATAAGTAACTAGAGTTTCTTTTCAGCTGAGGGTAAATTATCATGCCTCTATCTTGATAACACTGCCATTACGATGATTTGGTAGCGATATATATTGTTAATTATTAGCATCTAGTGTTAATATAATGCGGAGACATAATAGTTTATTAGTTTCCACTCACTATCGAGAAATCAACAGCTCGGGGATATAATTTACTACCAGTTGAAATAACACCGACGATATTATGTGTGTGTCAGCCTAATATAATTGCAGTATTTTGGCCAACGACAATGCAATCTTGTCTATCTAGATATCTATATTTGCTCAATATATTTTATAGAACTCGACTCGTTTTTCAAGGATGTGTCTGTTCGTCTTAGTGGAAATACCGTGTGTGTTTATAATCCTAATAGAAATGCATTATTTATGTTCAGCACCCATTACATCTTATAATTATATTTGCCGAACCATCTCTATTCAGTACTTTTCAAAATTCTACCCCTTTTTAAACATGCTCGGATTCTTGAGTAAAGGTTGTAAATGCCAACTCTGCCAATAGTTCTGCTGTGGGAACAATGCTGTATATTATTATGTTGTAATAATAATAATAATAATAATAATAGATTCCTTGTCGCTACACTGATTAATATATGTAATCCTTGGTCCATTAATTACCAAGATAAACATAATAAATCAACAACTTTCGGTATCACTTAATAACTAACAATAACCCTTGTGTAAGTGTAAACAATGCTGGGTTTATAATTATGATAACAATAACTGTTTCAGGAAATCTTTGAATATATACAACAAATGTTCCAGTGCTCGAGTCCTATGAACACGAGTATAATTAATTGTTTATAGTTCAAATATTAAACAATAGATGCTGCAAATTAGTTTTCCCCCTTTAGCAACTGAATATGTTTGTTGCAATATTTGTTATAAAGAAGGAGGATATTTTTTTTTACAAAATAAGTGGAAGAAGATTAATGCGAGGAAAAGGAAGACGGCTGATAACAAGAAGGAATGGATACAGAAAAATGAACGATAATAGGCATTAGAAGATACATTAGCTGCATACATTATTTGAGTCCGGCTTTACCATTAGCCTACTGTAGTCACCATAGAACATGGAGAGATAGGGAAGCCACCAGCTGGCCCCAGATAACCAACGTGGCGTTATTGACTACAACGGTCTAACAGTCTGCCTCTACCCCTCGTGCCAGGTGCCCTTCTTGCTTTCAACATGTCATCTGGAAACTCCAGCCAAATCATGGGTACTACTGACGCCAGAGACTAGAATAACAGCAATTCACTTGGTGGTGCTATCAATAATACAAAATCAACATTTGGTAACAAGGGACCTCAGCAGCCATGATTACAAATGACATGGTCTTTACAATAGACACCCCCCTTGATTTTTTAACAATTGATAAGCTGCAACCTACAATTACATCCACTTAATATAAAACATTGTAATCATCATCTCATTTACAACAGCCCCACCCCCTCTCCCCTATCTCGTTAAAAAAAATAAGGTGCAAGCTATTTTTACAACTCTCACTCTACCTGACTCCTTGACATAAGTGTCAAGCAACCCAGAACGCCCCTCACATTACCACCGACCCCGGGGAGCCTATCTACCACCAAAAACCTGTCCTACTTTGTCATGCAAATATAAAAATAACACATGACATTCAACTGCAAGCAATGTTTGAACTCTAGTGTAAAATAGTTGGGGAAAGGGGGCGAGGAGAGTGGAGTATATTTAAAAGTCTATATACTTAAACAAGTTAATTTGAAATAGATAAATATATATACATAGATAGATTGATAGATAAGAAAGAGAGAAGATTAGAAAGAGAGACAATAACATCGATATGAAGTTTGATTATTCAAAATCTATCTATCTATCTATCTATTGCCTGACGCCGTGATCCCCGAAAGGGTGGCCACGAACGAACCGCCCCCATGCACCTCTGTCCCCAATCAGTCGACGCCCCTCCCCCCAACCAGCACCGCCCTCGTTCATGTAGTTCCTCACTCCGTCCTTCCACTTCATATTCGGTCTACCTCTCCCTCTCTGTCCCTCCACCTCGCTCTCGTACACCCTCTTAGTCATTCTCTCGCTTTCCATACGTTCCATATGGCCGAACCATCTCAAGTTGTTCCTTTTCACACTTTCCAGCACATCTACATCCACACCACACCTCCTTCTTACTTCCTCATTAGTCTGTCTATCCCTCCATGTAACTCCGCACGCACTCCTTAAGTAAATTCATTTCCACTGCTCTCACTCTTGGTCTGAGTCTCTCAACCAACGTCCATGCTTCGCTTCCGTAAGTCAGTGTCGGGATTACCACACTGTCATGCAAGGACTTCTTCACTTCCATACTGACATTCAAAATACATAGAGGAAATGGTAGCAAAATCATTGGAAAGCCCTTCTATGATAATGGTTAAAGCAGTATTGTTTGACATGGCCTCACCCTCTCAACTTCAACACCCTCACTCTCTCTCTCTCTCTCTCTCCAACCTGTTGATAATGACAAAGGCCGAAGAACCAACGTTTGTCATGGTCCCAATAAAGATACTACCAATATCACCTATACCCAACTATCTACATATACAGGTTGTCCCAGGAGGAAAGGTTATACACTTTGGGAAATGATAAAACAAAGTATTATAAGCATAAAATGTTCTATAAAACATATTCCGAATCCCAACCAGTATTGAGATATTGCATGTTGAAAATGGTATTTTCCTTTGGATTCCCTCATAGGCTGGCCTAGCTGTCCTAGTGGCTACCACACCTCCATCTAACTGCAATTAAAAAGTTATGACCTTTCCTTCTTGGACACCTTGTATATATTTATACTGTACTTATATCTATATATCTATACATATACTGTAGCTATACTTTTATTTATATTACTATATATTTATACATCTATATATCTATATATAGATCTATATTTTATATGGTATATATAATTATACTCTATATATATATATATTCTGACATACGGAGCCCTGTATGTTTATTTTAGAGTTAGAATTAGAGTTAAAGGAGTGCCAAACTACCTAGGCGGCGAAGCAGACCAGCGAGCAAACCAGCGAGTGGGAAACCAGCTCGTCCGCATACCAGCAAACAAGCCTTCACACCTGCGTGCGTCATAGGGGACCCTGCAAACTACTTCGATGACCCGACGCTATGACGTATGATCGACGCCAGGAGACTCCATTGGACCACGTACCTGCTACGCAACTCGAGGAGCTGTGATTGTGGCGCGCACCATCAGCCGCCTCCTGATTCGTTCCTACACCATCATTGTTTAGTATATAAGACCCGAGTAGTGGGCATTCAAATCAGTCTCATTTGGAGTTGGGAAGGTGAACTTGCAGCTGGAGGAAGACGGGGTGAAGTATTATAATGGGATTGTGACTGTCAGTCAGATTATATAAGTGTGTGTTAAGTGTGTTCGGTGTAAACACTTACGTTATGTTGGTTAGTGAGATATGTGATTGGGAATTAACGTTAACGCTACTATTATGTACTTAACTCTTTGATTGGGAATTAACGTTAACGCTACTATTATGTACTTAACTATTTGATTGGGAATTAACGTTAACGCTACTATTATGTACTTAACTATTTGATTGGGAATTAACGTTAACGCTACTATTATGTACTTAACTATTTTAGTTGACTGACTTGTGGACTAAAGCAACTCTTTAAGTAATTGGGTTATGATGAAAGTAATACTATTGTTTTATATTAATACTTAAGAGTTCTTTCATTTTCTTTTAGTTAAGCTTACATTGCTTAACGGTGCTTAGTACGGTGATGCTATTGTCTTGTATTAGTAATATCGCCTTAGACTAACATGGCTGTTTTAATGTTACTTCTAGTGATTTCCTAAGCTGAAGAAAATTCTTTTAGCTTCAAAATATTATTTTGCTTTTCATATTATTTGAGTGAGACCTGAATCGAATCTATGAAGCGATCCTGTAACTTAATTTACTCATAATCAAACCTCAATGTTACGTGGTTAAGAAATACATTTAACTAATTATTAAATATATATCTAATTTTGTATGTGACTTTGATATTAATCCTGATGATAATAATAATATAATACTATTAACGTAAGACAAGAACCACGAATAATTACATTAAATATAAATAAAAGGACTTATAAGAAAACTATCTATTCATTTCAAAAAGGGTAAGAGACAGAAATATTCTTACTTTAATATTTATCTTTCAAGACTTTTTATAGAATTAATAATCCTTAGTGAAAGGTACAGCATGGTGGACAGAAGAGGTAAGAATAGCTGTGGAAGAAAAGAAGAAAGCATATAGAGTGTGGTTGGGTAGTAGAGGGAATGAAGATTCCGAGAGACAGAAACGAGCGAGGTACGTGGAGAGTAAGAGGGTGGTGAAGAGAGTAGTGAAGGAAAGTAAGAGAAGAGTAGATGAGGAATTTGGAAGGAATCTGAGTGTAAAATGGGGGGAGAGTAAGAAACTGTTCTGGAAAGAAGTCAAGAAAGTTAGGGAAGGTAGCAAGGGAAACAGTAAGGGTGTGAAAGATAAGAATGGGAGAATGCTAGCCGAGAAGCAAGAGAGAGTCGAAAGATGGAGGGAGTACTTCAGTGAGTTGCTAAATGAAAGGAATGAAGAGCCAGCAAACATAGCTGGATATGGTATGGGAGGGAGAAGAAGAGAAGTAGTGGAGGAGGAGGTGGGGATCAGGAGGTCAGAAGTGTGGGAAGCCATGAAAAGAGTGAAGTTGGGGAAAGCACCAGGAACAGATGGAGTGTGTGGGGAAATGTTGAGGTATGGTGGTGAGATAGTGATAGAATGGGTATGGAAAATGTGCAAACTAGCATGGGAGAAGGGGAGTGCACCCGATGACTGGAAGACTGGCATAATAGTCCCCCTATATAAGGGCAAAGGGGAAAGAGGAGTGTGTGGTAACCACCGAGGAATATGTCTTCTAAGCGTAGTAGGGAAGGTATACAGTAGGGTAGTGATTGAGAGAGTGAGAGTGAGAACGGAGAAATGGATAGGCGACGAGCAGGGAGGTTTTAGGAAGGGAAGAGGATGTGTAGATCAGATTTTTACCCTGAATTGTGTTGTGGAGAAGTATCTGGAGAAGAAACAAAAGGTGTATGTTGCCTTTATGGACTTGGAGAAGGCCTATGACAGAGTGGATAGAGAAGGTTTGTGGAAAGTACTTAGAATATACGGAGTAGAGGGCAAGTTGCTGAAAGCAGTGAAGAGCATGTATGAGGGTGCAAAGGCGGCAGTACGTGTGGAGAGTGAGCAGAGCGAGTTCTTTGACCTGAATGTTGGTTTGAAACAGGGGTGTGTGATGTCCCCGTGGTTGTTTACTGTATATATGGATGGAGTCATGAAAGAAATACTATCAAGAGCAGTGAATGTTGGTGTATCGCTGAAAAGGGAGGGAATTGAGTGGAAGCTACCTATACTGCTGTTTGCGGATGATACAGTTCTGATGAGTGATAATGAATGGGAGTTGCAGGGTCTGGTAAATGAGTTTGGAACAGTGTGCGAAAAACGGAATTTGAAGGTAAATACGGGGAAGAGCAAGGTTATGGTCTTCGAAAGGGGTGAAGTCACAGAGTGTGAGGTGAAGCTGAACGGTCAGGCTATGGAGATCGTCAACTCTTTTAAGTATCTGGGCAGTGTGTTGAGTAAAGATGGGACTATGGATGAAGAGGTGCGGGAGAGGGTACAACAGGGGAAGAGGGTTGTAGGAACGCTAAAAGCAGTAACAAGAAATAGGGTGGTCAGTATGGAAGTGAAGAAGTCCTTGCATGACAGTGTGGTAATCCCGACACTGACTTACGGAAGCGAAGCATGGACGTTGGTTGAGAGACTCAGACCAAGAGTGAGAGCAGTGGAAATGAATTACTTAAGGAGTGCGTGCGGAGTTACATGGAGGGATAGACAGACTAATGAGGAAGTAAGAAGGAGGTGTGGTGTGGAGGTAGATGTGCTGGAAAGTGTGAAAAGGAACAACTTGAGATGGTTCGGCCATATGGAACGTATGGAAAGCGAGAGAATGACTAAGAGGGTGTACGAGAGCGAGGTGGAGGGACAGAGGGGGAGAGGTAGACCGAATATGAGGTGGAAGGATGGAGTGAGGAAGTACATGAACGAAGGCGGTGCTGGTTGGGGGGAGGGGCGTCGACTGACTGGGGACAGAGGTGCATGGGGGCGGTTCGTTCGTGGCCACCCCTTCGGGGATCACGGCGTCAGGCAATAGATAGATAGATAGAATAATCCTTCTTTAGATATAACTTCTTCGGTTCATAACCATAACCTACTAAGCTTCGGTTAAATAATAATTCTTTATAAATACTACATGACTTTAATTAGTTTCAGTATTTTTTTATAATTAAAGAGTATCAGTCAATAAAGGATACCAAGTCCTAAGATCCAAAAGGAGAGGAAGCAACAACAGGAAATAATTTTATTAGATTTTACTTTTGTTTTGCCTTCAGCTGACTGATACCTTAATATATATCTCTGTGCTATCTAGATTCATCAAGTTAACCACTTGAGGATCAAGATACGTAACAATATATATATATATATATATATATATATATATATATATATATATCTATACATCTATCTATCGATCCATCTATCGATCCATCTATCTATCGATCCATCTATCTATACATCTGTCTATCTATCTACCTATCCAACTATCTATCTATATATCTATTTATCTATGCATATGCATATCTATCTATATATATATATATATATATATATATATATTTATATATATATATATATATATATATATATATACATCTATCTATCGATCCATCTATCTAAACATCTGTCTATCTATTTATCTATATATCTATCTATCGATCCAACTATCTATCTATATATCTATGCATCTGCATATATATATATATATATATATATATATATATATATATATATATAGAGAGAGAGAGAGAGAGAGAGAGAGAGAGAATCATTGACGGTATTTCCGGTATTTTGTGGATATACTCAAATATTGGCATTAAATGTTTGCAAATGTGATAGGTTATAGTGTTTTGTTCCATGTGTTACAAACGTAACAGATTACGTGTTTTGGAGCCATCTGGGTAATGTTGCCCCAGCATGGACTAAAACGCTGCCAAAACATGTGTTTCACCATTTAAAGGCACTTTGGATGAAGAAAGTCGATGTAGGTCGGGTGTCGTTCATTATCACGATGTACTAAGTAATTGGAAAATTGGATCATTATGATATTAGGCTTAGCAAATTGGTGAACAAGTTATATTTACCTCAAACAAGTTTTTATGAAGTAAGCGTTTACAATATGTATGTTACCTAAATTAATATATGAAGTAAACTTAATAATAGTTACATCAATGAATTTACGAATTATACTTTCAAAATATTTTCAAAACTCCCAGGGTGAAGTTTATATTTCCAATGCATTCATCTCTGTCTGTCTGTGTGTTTGACTGTGTCCGTCGGTCTGTCTGTCTGTCTGTATGCATGTATCCTTTCATATACAAACCTCTTTGTATCAGACTTTGATGCTTTTAGTATATAGACTTTGTATTATTATTTTGGTGTTCAATAAACGATTTGATGCAGCTTAGAAATAACCTCTGGACGAAAACAGTCACATTTGGCTACATAAACTGTAGGTATCTGATGGATATAAATTATGTTGAAATTGATTTGATGTATTTTTATATGCACTAATACCGTATCATGGTGACCGGTCAACTCAACCAGTCGACCATTTCAACCAGTTGCTCTCAACCAGTACCAAATCAACCAATACGGTTAGGTTAGGTAAGGTTAGGTTAGGTTAGGTTAGGTTAGTACTATATTTTGGCACTGATTTGGTTGGTTTGGGTTAATTTCGCACTGGTTGAGAGCTACTGGTTGAATTATTTCAAGACTGGAGATTTCAGAGTTCATACAATACATGCATATAAGCCAAGTAGAGGATATTTATATATAACACTGAGATAATATTTTAAGAACACGTCAGTACTGGCGTGAAACTGACTGACAAACACAAACTGGAGTGGGCAGCTGATGCATTGGTGCCACTTTTCCTTAGCTTAGAGCAGTTGTAACTGCTAATTACAATACTACAAGGTTTAATATCCTATTTAACAAACCCATACAGTAGCAGTTTAGAATGATTCCAGTGTTGAAAGGTATGGCATAACAAGATAATAACAAGTAGCCTACAACTCCTCCAAGTAGCACCAGCGCACTGATCGTCCTCCATCATCCTCCCATCCACACCTCACTCACTAACCATCAAATTTAAATGACCGAATACCAAGCACTGACGCCGAAAATTACATATGGCTATAGACAATTTTCTTTTTAGAATTACATAATCTTTCAGTACTGGAAGTATTTGACAAAACTCGCAGTACATATGTATAATTACACACTCATATAGTTATGAAGATACTGAAGCGTTGAATATTATTTATGTGTTGATTTAATATTTGAATATGATACTAAGTTAACACTTAATGGACGAGGTTATATTCTGAGTCAATACACTGGACTCTAACTTATAACTGTCACCTTGCGCACTGGTGAGAATTTGACAGAGTTAATTTTAGGGACTCTAATTCGGTATACACAGTTGGAATTTTGGCAGAGTCAATATGGGACTCAAACTTTTATTGTCACTTGGCGCACTGGTGAGAATTTGGCAGAGTAAATGTTAGGGACTCTAACTTTGCACACACAGATGGAATTTTAGGGACTCTAACTTTGCACGCACAGATGGAATTTTGGCAGAGTCAATATGGGACTCTAACTTTTTATTATCACCTTGCGCACTGGTGAGAATTGGGCAGAGTCGATTTCAGGGACCCTAACATATACCTCGTCACTGGTATCAACGTCTTCTTCAGTTTTCATATAATAACTCCAGTAACGGACACTTGGAAATTAATGAGTTTTCAAGGGTAGGCAGCTTGTAGTCTTCTGAGTCTCCGTTAGGCTGTCCAGGTGGGCCTGTCGTATGAAGTAGTAAGTTACAGATGGATTAATGAACGTGGGGTCTTAAATGCAGCTCCGTAAATATATAAATATATTTGGGCACCTCATCGGATGAACGCGAGTATATATAAAATTAATCTTAGGGATACTCGACTATCCTGACCTTTATATTAATTGTTGATGGAGTTCTGCTCAGGTACTCTTGATTTAGGATCTTAAATATAGTGCCCCAGTTATGGCAAGTTAGCACTATATCGGGCTAAAACGAGGAGACAATATGGCTATGACCACTCTTGTTTTCTCAACTACCACTGATCTTTGTAAGAGGTTCAAAGAACTCGGGACGGTGTTTAAGTGTTTAAACCTTTTAGTTGTAGTAGTCCAATAGTATCCTACAGACTAATACACCAAGGACGTCTATTTGCAGAGTGCCAGTTACGGTATCTTGCAATGCCAACTTCCACTTGGTAGTCTTACTTGAGTGTGGTTTTAATAATAAAAGTTTGAAGTGTGGTTATGCCCTCGTACTTCAGCCTTCTATTATTAACCCTTATTTAGCGGCGAGCAACATAAGTCGAGTTAAATAAAGCTGGACTATGTGGCGGCGCTCGACATAACTCGAGTGGCAATTTCAGCACGTAATGTGGCTGAGAGAGAGAGACAAGTGGTGGCAGGAGACTAGCGAGCGTATGACTGCTCCAGACCACCGCGGCGAACCTACTGACACAAATCTCAGCTCCCTCCTCCCTCTCTCACTCGCTACATACTCAATTATGTACTGAAAGTACCGAATTACCTGCTTTTTGCACTCGCGTTGCACGGTTATTGCAAGAAAACTATCCATCATACAAGGATCGTTATGGTGTCATTCGAAAGCTCTGTTTATGCCCTTTCAGGGATAGGTACTTGTTTTACGTTCTGGGTCTTATTTAGGCATGAAAATGATCACGTAAACAGCCCTATTTTGGCTAAAAACACCCCGCTGTGCGGTACACATAAATAAACCGCATAGGCCGCTCGTAAGGTGTTAAAGGTGTAGCCTATTATATACTCAATATTAGTGATGGTATGCCAACTACTAATATCGATGCCTCAATAGGGAAAGTAACTCCTCAGACCTGTGGGACTCGGTATTCCAATGGTCACCAACAGAATGGGAGGGTAATTTTAAGACTTTGTAAGTTGGTATGCCAACGCTTACAAAGCCCTGAAATTACTTGCCCTGATCAGTTTTCTCCAGCATATTGACGACTTAGGCTGATACGTACAGGGATGGATGTATGGGAGCATAAAGGTCACAAGTGCACTCAGGGTTAATATGGGGGATTAGGGAGGACCCTCTAGAAACTGGTATGCAAGGATTTTGACCCTTTGGTGTAGGAAGGGCGTAAGTGCTTACTCCTTTGATGGGTGTGGGAGTCCTTCTTATCTTGACTGAACACTATTGTTACGACCGGGACTCGTATAAAACAAGGGCTCTTAATCATTGGACTAGAAAGGCACACAGCCACAACGGTAACACTAGATCCAACCCTCGAACTTATAATGCCGGCGCACAAAAACACCTATACCCTCCAGAGTTAAATCTGAGATAACGGGGTATCCTATACCTCGGTATAAATGCACTACTACTACAGGCTGATGATCTCTGATACAGCCTGATCACAACAACATACAATTACGGTAATAATGTATACAAGGAAAAGGATAGAGAGCTTAATTAAATCACTGAAATTATTTAATGCAAACAAGAAGAAGGTATAATTAAAGTTACTCTAAACAATAATAAATTGTCACTCCTATATTAAAGAAAGTGAATGAAAGTCCTAAAGCATCGAACAGGAATCTTCTGAAGAAAGTCTGATGCTGCTCAAGATGATCAAATCGGAATTTGAACTGTTATATAAAGCAGGAACAAGATATGACAAGTGTAGGGACATACAGTGTTAACTGGCACGGGAATAACGATAAATGCACAAGAGTATTATCTCCAACAACAAAAGAAGTACTTCCTCAGGCAACACAAAATCCTGCTCGGGTTGTGCAACTCAACAACGACCAAGGCTTACAATTAACGTGAATAAAAATGCTGCATACATAACATAAAAGCTTATAATCTTAATCGGGTGTCTGCTAGGCGAATAAAGTCTAGCTGGGATGTAGTAGGCTAGGAAACAATGGCTGAGCAAGCGGCTCGTAGCCTAGCGAGGTCCTTAAGACTGTACGGCCTAATTACGTTAAATGACGGGGTGCTCTCTTGAGAGATCCAGATCGCTAGTATCTGGTTCTCTCCTGGCGACCCTCTCTAAGTCAAAGCAAACCGAGTTAGCACAGTGTTGGGTGGCAGAGGCAAAAGCCCTCACTCGCAACACAGTGCTAAACTCACAAGGTACACAGTCAGAAAGACCACCTAGGCTTCCCACGTATCCGTTGCGATTGTACAGGTTCAACAAAACCTGGTACACATCGGAAATCACAAGAACAATAGCCTCACCCCAGTCTAGCATTAAATAGCCCAGCAGACAACCAAGAAAAAGGTAGGGAGACACCGTGAGTGTGTCGAACCTCTACAGACAAAATGGTAACCCCCCAAAAATGCCTAACTAAACATATAATATCTGAGAGCTTCAGCATATAATACGATGGCCGATATATGAAATCGTGCAGAACCAAAGGGGAGTTATGATGTTAAATAGAGTGGAAGAATGAGAGGTAAGAAGTTGAGAGAGAGAGAAAGTGCTCTATAGGTAGAAGTCGGGGACAGGTGGTAAGGGAGGTGTGAAGGGTATGCCGGTCAGGCAAGCTCTGAGGAAGGAAGACACAAGACAGCAGGGACTGCGGGGGGAACAACTTCCTGACGCGGCGGGAGGGTAGTGAGGCAGCCAGCCACTCAGAGGGCCCGGCCGTGGCATGACGTCACCGAGACAACGTGTAACACTACGCGACTACCCTCTGCCTCCTGTACTTACTCACTCACACTCTCTAGCTGTATCATTCAGTCTTATACATTAAACTTATAACTGATGATATAAAATATAATGCATTGTCACAGGCGAAAATAAAGACCACTTCTGTACTGCCTGTGACATGACGATTCACAAGAAAGAAAGTACAACATTGTAGATAGACTGTAGCCAAATACAATGCCCTGGTGAGTGTTAGCGAGTGGCCAAGCGAGCGGCTGAGCCCACGTGGCGTTCTGCTAAGCTGCAGGCGTCACACTATCTTCCTTTTCTGTGTTTGTTGTGAACAATAGGAGATTTTAATGTTCTTTCCTGGTGTACTAGGGCATCCGGTATTAATAGTGGCAACTCGGGCTTGTCTGCTGGTGGCTAGGACTGGTGTACTATTATTTTCCTTGGTAATTTGAAGGACACTGGGTACACATGTTGTTTGTTTCCCTGGGCGCGTATTTCCTGGTTGATATTTCCTCCTGTCTTCTGACTTCTCTTTTTCTCTTGTTCCGTTGTTGGTTGCTTCTTGTGTGGAATTTTAGGAATACAGGGCATAGTGAATATTGTTGTAAGTATGTCTTCTTTATGTTCTCACCCCATTGGTTTTGTTTTTGTTTCTCGCAGATTGGTACGCTTTCCTCGGTGTCCGCCATCTTGCTGTCTTCCTTGTTGGTCGCCATTTTGCTGTCCTGTTGGTACAAGTGTTGTTTCCTTGTGCGTATATTTCTCGGCTGATCTTTCTTCCTTTTCTACTGTCTTCTGGCTTCTCTTGTTCTACGGTTCATTGATGACTGTGGGGCGCTTTGGGAATACGGGGCATGTTAGTTATTTTGGGATGTAGGGCTTGTTCTCCTTTCCTTTGTTTGTTATTTTGGGATGGAGGGCTTGTTCTCCTTTCCTTTGTTTTTCTTCTGTTTCCCCTTGGCTGGTACGCTTTCTTCGGTGTCCATCATCTTGCTGTCTTCTTCGGTGGTCGCCATTTTGCTGTCTTGTTCTTCTTTCTTGTTGAGTTTCTCCTTCCTCTTTTTCCTGTTGTTGTATGGAAGTATTTCCTTGTGGTTGTCTGGACGTCTTCCTTGGTTGGTGTGTGAAAGTCTTCTTTATTTTCGCGTTTTCAATTATACACACAGACAGACACACACATGGTTGCAAAAATATCTTGCAGTTCCACAGACACAATAAATGGTAATCAACCATTTGAAAATTATGACGCATATTGACAGTTTATGTTGGCTGTCATTACACGATTATGTACAACTTAAGAAGGACCTGTGGGAATTGAAAGGTTGAAAACTAAATCAATTAACCCTCTGACATCCACATATCCTTTCTACTCTGAAGAAAATTCTCTAATATTAGCCAGAATATACTGTCAAAACGCGTGATGATCCTGAAAAGGTTAACCTGTTTACGCTCATAGTTTACTGTTTAACGGGAGAGAAATGTTTACTGTTAGCCCTGTTGTAAATTCATGACATGTTGGTGTATTGAGAGAGAGAGAGAGAGAGAGAGAGAGAGAGAGAGAGAGAGAGAGAGAGAGAGAGAGAAATAAAAAAGAAAGAGAGAGAGAGAGAGAGAGAGAGAGAGAGAAAAAAGAGAGAAAAATGAAAGAGAAAGAGAGGAAAACAAAAAGAGAGAGTACAAAGGAAATCAAGCAACAACAGACTAGTGACTCCTCTACGCTGCTTGTCCTCCAAAACACCGAGGGTCAAGTGTCCAAACAGTGGTTTAGAGTGGGTAAGGTAAACATTGGAATGGGAACTACTGCCCTGGAACTAATGTTCGTGGCAGGATTAGGAAGTTAGTAGGGGATAGATGGGTTAGTAACATAACAGTTATATGTTATCTTTCGTATATCTGGGAAAAAGAGAGTATAATGTCTTAGTAGTATATATACGCAATAATCCTTGATGAATCTGAGGGAGGAATATAATACATTTATTCATCTACAAACGCAGTCTGTCGCGGGTTTGATGGAAGATATTTGTCTAGGCGAAGTTTAAAAGAATCAACGGTGATGCAGTCTATAACGGTTTGGGGAAACCCATTCCACAAGTTGACAACTCGATTGAAGAAGAAATTCTTAGATTCGTGCGAGATAAAAGATTTACCAATAATTTTGCAACGTTTCCCCGCGTGTAATTAGATTGGTCGATATTGAAGTACTTACTACAGTTCATATTGTCGATGCCTTTGATGATTTTGAACCATTGAATTAAGTCGCCTCTTAATCTGCGGTGGGTTAAAGGAAATAGATTCAATTCTCTAAGACGCTCCTTGTATGGTTTGTTTTTTAGGCTAGGTATAATTTTGGTAACTCTCCGTTGAACTCGTTCTAGCTTGTCTATATCTTTTTGATAAGGGCACCAGGATTGAACACAGTATTCCAGAAAAGGGCGGACTAAGGAATTGTAAAGAGTTAGGATAACTTCTTTGGATTTATGCTCAAATGACCTGCCTATAAAGCCAATTATTTTGTTTGCCTTCTTAACAACATCTGAACATTGTTGACTCGGTTTTAGGTTACTCGATATTGTTATTCCCAGATTGGTTTCTCTGTCTACACTCTTAACCAGTTCAGTACCGTAGGATACAGTAATAAAAGTCCCCCCCAGTCCCAAGCAATGTGGCCAAAATGGCGGGAGAGACCACCTTTCCACTTCAAGAGATGAGGCATAACTGGCTCTATCACCCTTCAGTGGGTCTTATACAAGCTGAGAAGTGTTGCCATATCGGGAGCAGTGCTCAAACGGTAGTGGTACCAGGTACAGGGTTTTACAGGCAGTTACAAGGAAAGTACATTACTGACGGCTATAGCCGTCGCTGGGACTTTGGAGTTAATTATCTACTGACGGCTATAGCCATCGCTGGTAGAACAAGGGTTAAGCTGAGTGCCATTCATCGAATAGTTTGCTCTCTCATTTTGGCATCCGATATGTAGTACTTTACAATTATCCACATTGAAACTCATTTGCCAAATTTGGGTCCAACATGACAACTTATCTAGATTGTGTTGCATATCGTCAACTTGTTTTTTTGAGAGTACGCTATTTGCAATTTTCGTATCGTCAGCAAACTTTGAGATTGTACAGGCGAGACCCTCATCTATGTCGTTGATGTAAATTAAACAGATAATTGGTCCTTGTATCGATCCCTGGGGTACTTCGCTACTTACATTGGTCCATTTAGATGCGATACCGTTTATGACTACTCTTTGCTTTCTGTCGCTGAGCCAATTTTCTATCCATTTCAACATACCGTCTTGTATTACATGCACTTTTAGTTTTAACAGTAAACGTTTGTGGGGAACTTTGTCAAAGGCCTTTTGAAAATCAAGGTATATAATATCTACAGCTTTACTCTCATCATAGAGGTTGAGGATATCGTGAAAGAAGTCTAAGAGATTTGTTAAGCAGGAGCGTTTGTTACGAAAGACGTGTTGAGTATTTTTAAGTATGCCATTTTCCTCTAAGTGATTCACGAGTCTGCCTCTTACGAGTGTTTCTAGCATTTTACATACAACTGAGGTTAAGCTAATTGGACGATAGATACTGGGTAGGGATTTGCTGCCTTTTTTTAATATCGGTGTTACGTTGGCGAGAAAGAAAGAGAGAGAGAGAGAGAGAGAGAGAGAGCCTTAGTCGGAAGCCATCTAAGGTGAGAGAGGCGGCTTTATAGTGACTAGTTGAATCTCCCATTAATTTTGAGCCTGCTGTGTATCTCTTTCTCTGTCTCTCTCTAAGTTCTCACCCCTTTCCCCCCCTGTCAGACTGATTGTATGCTTGTATGTTAATATGACTGCCTGCCTGGCTGCTATATTCCCAGTACTGTCTGCCTGCATGCATTTACACACTCATCATTATTTATATAAGTCTATTTGTATCGCAACTAATTATTTTATACAGTATATAATTAATATTTCCATTCGTAAGATCATAAATTTTGTAGTAGATTCTTCAAGCAAATATTTGTTTTTAATTTACGTTATTTTAATGCAATATTGTCACTACTTACCTGATGATTCACACTGCGGCCAAATGTAACTAATTGTATGACATCTTTCGAAATAATTTCAGCATCAAAATGTAATGAAAAATAATATGTTCTACAGTTGTTCCTGGGTATGTAATTCCTCCATGTTATTTACATACGAATGCAACAATAATATTGACCTACCACCAGTGTTATGTTAAAGCAGCTTTAATTTACAGTTTTCCAGTGTTACCATGTATGTACAATAATGTTATAGTTAACTTACATCATTGTATTGTATTATACTGACGGAGGTTCAAACCTTGACACTCAGGATACCTACAACAGGTGAGTCAGGTGCTCTACCAACCACACCACCGAGCCATAAATACCAGACCACCAATACTCACTGACCTATAAATGTGTCACAATCATAGATGTATCGCAATGATATGAAAGGTGACCTAATATAGTTTTATATAGTTACCTTAACCCATACATTGACAATGATATTAAAGGTGACCTAATATAGTTTTATATAGTTACCTTAACCCATACATTGACAATGATATTAAAGGTGACCTAATATAGTTGTATATAGTTACCTTAACCCATACATTGACAATGATATTAAAGGTGACCTAATATAGTTTTATATAGTTACCTTAACCCATACATTGACAATGATATTAAAGGTGACCTAATATAGTTTTATATAGTTACCTTAACCCATACATTGACAATGATATTAAAGGTGACCTAATATAGTTTTATATAGTTACCTTAACCCATACATTGACAATGATATTAAAGGTGACCTAATATAGTTTTATATAGTTACCTTAACCCATACATTGACAATGATATTAAAGGTGACCTAATATAGTTTTATATAGTTACCTTAACCCATACATTGACAATTATATTAAAGGTGACCTAATATAGTTTTATATAGTTACCTTAAACGATATTAAAGGTGACCTAATATAGTTTTATATAGTTACCTTAACCCATACATTGACAATTATATTAAAGGTGACTTAATATAGGTTTATATATTTACCTCAGCCCATACATTGACAATTATATTAAAGGCGATCTAATATATATTTATATAGTTACCTTAACCCATGGCTTGACAAATCTTATATTAGTGAAGTGCGTAATTCGTCTTATTATACCCATCATTATATATACCCGGTATATAAGTTTATTTGCATTGCAACGTTAATATTGCCAGTAGCTTCTAATACCTATTATGTGTTTACTGGGCTATTATACAAAGTGTTGTATATAATGGTTGTAAATTAAATGTTTATACTATATAATCCAAAAACGCTCGATGGAGGAGAGCGTTTAGCCTCTCATCTAATTATTTTATGTTCCATAATGAAGTTAACTTTTTGAGGAAGTATTTTAGTAATAATGGATATACTGGATCATTCTTTGATAAACAACTAGGCAGATTCCTAAACAAGAAATTCCAACCCAAAATGTCTATTCCCACAGCAAGTAAGGAGGTTATTTATTTTTGCATTCCTTATCTAGGTGATTGGATCAAGAAAATAATAACGTCTCTTGAGATTACCTTACTTAAATTTTACCCAGACAAGATCTTTAAATTCATACCTGTTAATAAGTTCACAATTGGTTCATTTTTTAATTTTAAAGACCGCCTGCCAGACAACCTACGCTCGTCAATTGTTTATAGTTTTAATTGTCCCAGTTGCCAAGCGGGATATGTGGGCAGCACTGTTCGCTCACTTAAGACTCGAGTTGATGAGCATTTAGGTCAGTCTTACAGGACGGGTCAACCATTCACAAACCCTCCTCACTCTGTTGTGAGGGACCATTGCACTAAGGTATGTAAAATTCCGCTAAACAAGGACAACTTTAAAATTATTGATAGTTGCTCTTCTATAAACTTGAGAATTTTGGAATCCCTTCACATTAAGAAAATTCAACCTAAACTCAATATTTCGACTTCTGCTTTCCCCTTAAGTATTGCCTAATCCCCCATATGTTTTCAAATTTAAATGTTTAGTATCTATACCTTTTATTTTATTTAGTTTTAGGTTTTAGCATTACTCAGATTTAAATTTACAGACTTTATATCCCTCAATAAATTAATGTTTTCGTTTTTGTTCACTTTTAGGTCACTGATGATGGCATACACTATATGTCGAAACGTTTGAAAATGTGTGTAATAAAGATGTTGGTTGTTACGTCCCTCGTCATTCTTTTCCTCCTGAAGTTGAGATTCCCCAGGAACGCTCCCATTTCCGATATATATATATATATATATATAATGCAATTGGAGGATAAATTAAACAGACTTCTAGGATTTTGAAAGACTCTTTTTCTCTTGATATGTATAATTCGCTGTTTGCTTCGGGCTCAGTACCTAGTATATTATATGGACTCCCCAAGGTGCACACACTTAACATCCCAATAAACCCATTCTTTCTGCCATTGGTACGTTCAATTACAATTTAGCTAAATTCTTTGTCCCAATACTGACTCCCCTCACAACAAATGCATTCACGGTAAAGAACTCTTCCTCATTTGCTGATGAATTAAAACATTTAAAATTCCCTTATCCTGTAGTAATGGCTAGTTTCGACATAGTCAGTTTGTTCACAAATATTCCCTTAAAAGAAACGATAAATATTTGCATTTCTGATTTATTCAAAAGTCAAGAAAAGGTATGTAACTTATCAAAGACAAACTTCAAATCACTACTGGAACTGGCAGTCAATGACTCGGTCTTCTTTTTCAATAATGTTTTGTTCAAACAAGTTGAATGAGTGGCTATGGGTTCTCCATTGGGCCCTACATTAGCTAACTCATGTTTATGTGTTTATGAAAGTCAATGGTTAGATGATTGTCCCTCTGCGTTTAAGCCACTTTTTTATCGTAGGTATGTAGATGATTGTTTCTTATTGTTTAAAGAACAGGATCACATCGGTAAATTTCTGGAATATCTGAATTCGAAGCATTCTAATATTGTATATACAACCGAGACTGAGAACAACAAAACCATTTCCTTCTTAGACATTGCTATCACTAGAAATAACTTTAGTTTTGATACATCTGTATACAGAAAGGATACATTCACTGGATTAGGCCTCAATTTCTTATCATTTGTCCCCATAATATACAAAATCAATTTCATTAAAACACTGATTCAAAATGTTTCGCTCTTAGCTCCAATTGGCAATTGTTTCACGAGGAAGTCAGTAAGTTGTTCACCTTCTTCAATAGTAACAGCTACCCTTCGACCCTATTTAACAACATTGTAAAGGAATTTTTAAATAAGAAATCTACTGTATCCCCTCAAATATTAACTGTTCCTAAGGATATCAGATATATTAGTCTCCCGTTTTATGGTCATTCAAGCTACAGCATTAGAAATCAACTCACAAAAATCCTACATGAGGCGTACCCGCAAATTTCGTTTAGATTTGTTTTCAATAATTAATTTACTATTGGTTCATTTTTTCGTTGTAAGGAAAAGATCCCCAAGCTTCTGTGTTCGAACATCGTGTATTCTTTTGCATGTTCTATCTGTAAAGCTGGATACATTAGGAGCTCCATAAGGAATATCAAGATTCGAGTGTTCGAACATAGAGGCTTATCTTATAGAACTTCTTTGCCCCTTTCAAAGCCAACTATGTCAGAAATACGAAATCACTGTAATGAAAAGAAACATGCATGTGGCTTGAATGACTTTAATATTTTGGATAAATGTACCGATAGGAATAGCTTTCGTATTATAGAATCTATTTACATTCATAAACTGAAGGCATCTTTAAATAACTATGAAACTTCAACTAAATTATACACGTTAAAATAGCCATTCTTGGGTTTTAATTGCTCGATGTTTCATATAATCAGTGATGCATTATCTGCTTGTAGTTATTAGTTTATGTTCGTATATTTTCTGGAAAGGTTAGTTAATTTAATGGACAGATAGATTGTATATTGTTCAACCTAAATATTTATTAACGATGTACTGAAGATAGCTTTTGATCATTAAGTTTAAGGTTTAATGTGTTGGAATTTGCTCAAATAATATTTGTGAATTGTGGTATATTTTCCAAATCACCAAGTAATTTGTTTTTAAAGATTTCGTTAATAGGTCTGATGATGGGAAATGTTCCCGAAACTAGTCACCAATACAGATGATGAAGTGGAATATATTAGTCTTCATCCTGAGCTGGCTCTACACTGTACAGTCACGAGCATAAATACTGTGACACCAACCAAATAATTTTCGCCCCTCTGACTCCAAGGGTATTGCAAAACTTTGTATTCAAACTCACAATTATTTCTGTATTTCATTCTAGCTACCGTCAAACGATTTTATTCAGCTTAGTATATACCCCTAGTGATGAAGGAGTTAAAGTTATCTGGTTGATGTCGCAACATTTATGCTCGTGACTGTACGTTACCCCGTGGTCACCTCTATTGTGAACAATATATATATATATATATATATATATATATATATATATATATATATATATATATATATACGTATATACTGTATATATAATTATATACAGTATATATATATTTTTATTTTTTATTTTTTATTTTTTTCTATATGAGTGAGGGAGACAAAAGGCAGAACTGCCAGAAGTGCCTCCCCCAAAGTTGAAAGAGTGACAGGGCCAAAATTAAGGGACGTTCGAACCAAATTGCCTGGACACACGGAGTTTGAAGCAATTTAAGTCATAGGAAAAGGGAAATACTGATTCTGGGAGAGAGTTCCAGAGCTCAGCTGTTTAATAGAAGAAAGTCTGTGAGTAACATTTCACTCTTGGGTTGGAGAGCTGCACAGAGTAGGGGTGGGATTGTGTTACAAGATGGGTGCTACATGCTCTACGAAGAGTAGGTGGTATACACTGGGAAAGCTCTGAGGAACACTGATTATTGTAGTAGCGATAGAATAGCGAGAGAGATGCAACATTGCAGTGAAGAAAGAGAGATTGCAGAGAGTCGGTGAGTGGATGGGAGTTGATGATACGAAATGCCTTCTTTTGTACTTTGTCTAGGAGTGCGATGTGAGAGGATCCTCCCCACACATGAGAACAATACTCAATACAAGGACGCACTGTGCCCCTGTATAGAGCAAGAAGCTGTGCAGGGGTAAAGAACCCCTTGAGGCAGTTGAGGACACCCACATTTTGGGAGGCTGCCTTAGCAAGACTGGTAATATGGTCCTTCCAAGTGAGAGCAGAAGAAAAAGAGACACCAAGAATATTGAGAGAAGATGAAGTTTTCGTTTTTGTATTGTTGAAGCATAAAGGATAGTCGTCTGGGAGTTCCGGACGAGTAGTAAGATGCAGAAATAATTTTTGGAAGCATTAAAGGCAACAAGGTTTTCTCTGCCCCAATTGGAAATAGTAGTTAGATATCTTCACCCATCCAATAATGTCAAATATTGATCAACCTACAAGTATTATATCTGACTCACTCACTCATTCTCTCACCTTCGCTCTCTCTCTCTCTCTCTCTCTCTCTCTCTCTCTCTCTCTCTCTCTCTCTCTCTCTCTCTCTCTCTCTCTCTCTCTCTCTCTTCCTTAGTATGTTTGTATTAATAGTTATAAGTGTGATAGAGCGCGTGTAGGCTACTTAGGTAATGTAATGTATATTACATTGTTATTAAACCGTGTACAAGGAACCTATCAACATTTATTATATATACACCAATATCTAGTTTACCAACATGATCAATAATATCAACACTATTCAAAACTCCACACTTAAACGTTATGGGTATGACAAGGGCAAGTGTCCATAATAGCCCGATCTCTGTTACTATAGGGGCTTTAGGCTCAGATTTATATTGTGCATTTTAGTGAAACGTTTTTCGATTGAATGATATTTTTAGTTTGAACGATGTTGTTCCTTTGCTGATATTTATGGACGTAACAGCTATTGTTAAAACCTGACCTTGTGATTGTAGACTGTTGTTATTGGTGTAAATTTGTGGGAAATATTATTATTATTATTATTATTATCAATATCTTACACACACACACAATATATATATATATAATTGGCACATTATTGAAGACACAGGATATAGATAAGGAATATAGTAAATGGTAATGATGATGAACAGAGAGAGGAGAAAAGAAGAATAGGATCATTGGTAACACGCAAAGGAAAGGTGGAAAGACGGTAAATGATGATGATGGAGAGCTACATAGAGCTACATAGAGCTACATAGATACACAGACCACACAGACCTCAAGGTCCTTACTTAGGCAGTCTGGCCTTACAAACTATATATGTATATATGCATATATATATATATATGTATATATATATACATACACCGGTACATACATATACACACATACACACACACACACACACACACATACACATACACACATACATACATATATATATACAGTATATATATATACATATTGTACAGTGCACACACATACACATACATATATTCATATCACCCCAGCCCTCTGCAGATAGAGGTCAAGCCTTCCCTTGAAAGCGTTTATTGTGTCGCTCTCCACCACTCTCGCTGGTAGTTTATTCCACTCTGTCGCCACACTGTAGGTGAAGAAACTCTTTGTGACATCTAGGTTTGCCTTTTTGGTTTTTAATTTTATTCCATTTCCGCGAGTTTGATTAGTATTGTTTAATGTGAATAGTGCATTTACATCGACTTTGTCGAAACCTTTTAGTATCTTAAAGCACTCAATAAGTTGACCCCTCAACCTCCTCTTTTTTAATGAGAACAGGTTCAATCGTTTAAGTCTTTCTTCATATGGTTTATTTCTTAATGAGGGTATCATCTTCGTCGCTCTACGCTGTACTGACTCGAGTCTTACAATGTCCTTGATCAGATAAGGTGACCAGAACTGCACACCATATTCAAGGTGGGGCCTCACCATACTTTTGAACAGTGGCACTATTACATTTTCATGTTTATATGTAAATTTTCGTTTAATAAAGCCCAATGCTATGTTTGCCTTATTTGCAGCTGCTATACATTGGTCGGAAGTGTTTAGGTTTTCAGATATTAGTACCCCTAGGTCTTTTACTACCGTTGCGGTTTTTATGGGTTTGCCATTCATTTCGTATTTGTATTTCATATTTCTGCTACCAACCTGCAGCACCAGACATTTATCGACATTGAAGGGCATCTGCCATTTTTTCGACCACTCTGATATCTTGTTTAAATCAGATTGCAACGCATTTCTATCATCTTCGTTCAGGACTGTATTTCCTATTTTTGTATCGTCGGCGAATTTGGAAATGGTGTTGTTTACCCCTACATCAATATCGTTAATGTAAATGAGAAACAGGACCGGTCCAAGGACTGAACCCTGTGGAACTCCACTAGTGACAGGCTCCCACTCCGATTCCACTCCATTTATCACCGCTCTCCTGTCTTCTGTCTGTAAGCCAATGTTTTATCCAAGAATGAATTTCACCTTTGATACCTATCCTCTCCAGTTTAGCCAATAGTTTTCGGTGAGGCACCTTGTCGAAAGCTTTTTGAAAGTCCAAGAAGATTATATCTAGTGATTTCGTCATGTCGTTATATGTGAATAGTTTGTTATAAAATTCAATCAAATTTGTTAGGCATGACTTATTTGATCTAAAGCCGTGTTGACTATTTTTGATTAGGTTGTTTGATTCGAGGTAATCTACTATCTTATCTCTAAGGATTTTTTTCCATGATTTTTCCTACAATTGAAGTTAGACTAATTGGTCTGTAATTACTCGCTTTGGCCTTGCTACCCTTCTTGTATATCGGCGTAATGTTCGCATCTTTCCAATCACTCGGTACAATCCCCTGTAGTAATGATAAGTTAAATAGTTGTGTCAGGGGTTTTTCTATTTCGTCCTTAACATTCTTAATTATTTTCGGGTGGAGCATGTCGGGTCCCGGAGTCTTATTTACATTTAAATTACTCAATTTGCTTTGTACTTCGATAACACTGATGGTGAAATCTCCTATCACATGAGTTGAGGTGTTATTTTCAGGGGTATGATCGATAATTTCTTCTGTGAAAACTGAGCCAAAATATTTGTTGAGCAGATTTGCCGTGTTTGTGTCACCTGTTATTGTCTGGCCATCTTCTATTAGCGGTCCGATTCCGCTTTTGATCTGTTTATTTTTATTTACGTAACTAGATTTTTTTGGGGTTTGTGGCACTTTCTCTGGCAATAGTCATTTCGTAATTTTGTTTGTTCGCCCTAATTATTTTTTTCACTTCCCTTCTACTATTTTTGTACAAGTATTTAATTACTTCAGTATTTGTGTTATTTTTTACAAGTTTGTGGAGTTGATTCCTTTTCCTTATTGTCTTGCCAATGTCTCTACTGTACCAAGGGGGCATACTTGATTTCGTATTACGTTTTGGTTTCATGGGTACAAATTGTTTATGCGCTTCTGTAATTGTCGACTTAAAATGTCCCCATAGTTCATTTACTTTGTTAATATTTATGAGGTTTAGAGTGTATGTCTGATAGCGATTCCTTAAGTCCGTCATAATTTGCGTTTTTGAAGTCCGAAACCATTCCTGTTGTTTTTACTGAGGAATATTTGCTTATAACGTTGATTCTTAAGATTTTATGATCGGACGACAGATGTTCACCTACATCCAGGTTTGATAATAGATTTTCTTGGGTAGTGATTACGAGGTCTAATATATTCCTGTCTCGCGTCGGCTGTTTTACGTGTTGAGTCAAAAACAAATCCTGGATGAAGCTTGTCATTAGGCGTGACTCAGCATTTTTTCCGGTCAGGGTATTCCAGTCAATTAGGGGGAGGTTATAGTCACCTAGTAAAACTGTTTCGTCGGAATTAAGGGTTTTCTCTAGTATTTCATAACAAATTGTCTCATCGGCAACAGTTAGTCTCGGTGGTCGGAACGCTGTAGTTATATTTAAGTTCATGTTTTTTGTATTTATTTTGACGCACACTATTTCTGCATTACTTTCGGGGAGAGTCACCTCAACTGGGTTTAAGTAGGTTGCAACGTACATTGCAACCCCCCCTCTTTGTTTTCCATTGTTACGGTCTTTATGAAAAAAATTATATGGCTCTATGTGATATTCATGAAGTAGATCTTTATTTTTAAGGTTCAGATGTGGTTCCGTTATACAAATAATGTCAACTTTCTCATTTAATAACAGACATTTGAGTTGTCTATTTTGTTTCTTATTGAGCAGGCATTTATGGATATTATTTTTATATAATTTCTCTCAGCATGCGCTGGATTTGTTTTTCTTATTAGTGGGGATGGGTTTGGGGTTGTGACTTGAAGCCGCGGCGGGTTGTCAAATTCATTCAGTTGGTTGGGTTGGCTTGGATGGGGTTGGGTGGGGTTGTTTAGTTTGTTTTGTGGTTCAGGTAGGTAAATTTTCGCAACTTGTGGCCCATTGGGGTTGACGGTTTCGTTTAAATGGTTGTGATGGACTTGGAAGGGTTGGGCGTGGTTATTTTTGTCCTCTTAACTGTGCGGGTGGAGTTTGATTGGGTGGGGTTGTGGGAGGGCTTTTCCGGGGGTAGCGATGTCAATACTCAGAGGAGTCTATTAGCATAGTTATCTCTCGGTCCTGACTGGCGTTGTTTTCATGGGCAATGTAGGTTGCTTGATTTAGGGTGTCACTCATGTGCTGAACGCCTTTTTCTGATAAATGAATGCCATCTCCGCTGTACAGGGACGAGTTCCCTACAAAGATGGTCCAATTGTCCACATACAGTACCTTCTCTTGTTCGCACATGACCTTGACTGCGTTGTTAATTTCTATGGCTCTATTTTGTCCGTATGAGCTTGTTTTAATCCGGGGTAAGACGCCGCTTACCATACATTTCGTGGTCTTCCTTTTCATGACTTTAATTAGGTTCTCGAAATCTCGAAAGAGAGAGAGAGAGAGAGAGAGAGAGAGAGAGAGAGAGAGAGAGAGAGAGAGAGAGAGAGAGAGAGAGAGAGAGAGAGAGAGAGAGAGAGAGAGAGAGAGAGAGAGAGAGAGATAAATGAAGCCAGTGGGAGGATCAAGGGGAAATGCATTATGTGAATCTAACTATGGTGTGTGTGTGTGTGTGTGTGTGTGTGTGTGTGTGTGAATACTTGCAACACACGGTCCAGACACACACACTCACACACACATATGTAGTATATACACACATACAATATACCAACACACTAATATAGAAACACATATTATGTAGTATATACACACATACAGTATACCAACACACTATTATACACACACATATGTAGTATATACACACATACAGTATACCAACACACTATTATACACACACATATGTAGTATATACACACATACAATATACCAACACACTATTATACACACACATATGTAGTATATACCCACAAACAGTATACCAACACACTATTATACACACACATATGTAGTATATACACACATACAGTATACCAACACACTATTATACACACACATACAGTATACCAACACACTATTATACACACACATATGTAGTATATACACACATACAGTATACCAACACACTATTATACACACATATGTAGTATACACACACATACAGTATACCAACACACTATTATACACACACATATGTAGTATATATACACATTGAGTATACCAACACACTATTATACACACACATATGTAGTATATACACACATATGTAGTATATACACACATACAGTATACCAACACACTATTATACACACACATATGTAGTATATACACACATACAGTATACCAACACACTATTATACACACACATATGTAGTATATACACACATACAGTATACCAACACACTATTATGCACACACATATGTAGTATATACCCACATACAGTATACCAACACACTATTATACACACACATATGTATATACACACATACAGTATACCAACACACTATTATACACATATGTAGTATATACACACATACAGTATACCAACACACTATAATACACACACATATGTAGTATATACACATACAGTATACCAACACACTATTATACACACACATATGTAGTATACACACACACATACAGTATACCAACACACTATTATACACACACATATGTAGTATATACACACATAGAGTATACAACACACTATTATACACACACATATGTAGTATATACACACATACAGTATACCAACACACTATTATACACACACATATGTAGTATATACACACATACCGTATACCAACACACTATAATACACACACATATGTAGTATATACACACATACAGTATACCAACACACTATTATACACACACATATGTAGTATATACACACATACAATATACCAACACACTATTATACACACACATATGTAGTATATACACACATACAGTATACCAACACACTATTATACACACACATATGTAGTATATACACACATACAGTATACCAACACACTATAATACACAAACATATGTAGTATATACACACACAGTATACAAACACATTATTATACACACATATGTAGTATATACACACATTCAGTATACCAACACACTATTATACACACACATATGTAGTATATACACACATACAGTATACCAACACACTATTATACACACACATATGTAGTATATACACACATACAGTATACCAACACACTATTATACACACACATATGTAGTATATACACACATACAGTATACCAACACACTATTATACACACACATATGTAGTATATACACACATACAGTATACCAACACACTATTATACACACACATATGTAGTATACCAACACACTATTATACACACACATATGTAGTATATCACACATACATATACCAACACACTATTATACACACACATATGTAGTATATACACACATACAGTATACCAACACACTATTATACACACACATATGTAGTATATACACATACAGTATACCAACACACTATTATACACACACATATGTAGTATATACACACATACAGTATACCAACACACTATTATACACACACATATGTAGTATATACACACATACAGTATACCAACACACTATAATACACACACCCACATACAGTATACCAACACACTATAAACAAACACACTATTATACACACATATGTAGTATATACACACATACAGTATATCAACACACTATTATACACACACATATGTAGTATATACACATACAGTATACCAACACACTATAATACACACACAGTATACCAACACACTATAAACACACATATGTAGTATACACACACAGTATACCAACACACTATTATACACACACATATGTAGTATATACACACATACAATATACCAACACTATTATACACACACATATGTAGTATATACACATACAGTATACCAACACTATTATACACCACTATGTAGTATACACACATACAGTATACCAACACACTATAATACACACATATGTAGTATATACACATACAGTATACCAACACACTATTATACACACATATGTAGTATACACACACATATATACCAACACACTATTATACACACATATGTAGTATATACCCACATAGTATACAACACCTATTATACACACACATATGTAGTATATACACACATACAGTATACATGACACTATATACACACACAATGTAGTACACATACAGTATCCCAACACACACACATACACACACTATTATACACTCATACAGTATACAACACTATTATACACACACATATGTAGTATACCAAGGCTTCATCTCCACCTTCCTAGACATCACATGTGGAGTCCCACAGGGCACAAAGATGGGGCCTCTATTGTTCCTCATCTTGATTAATGATGCCCTAAAGGACACCCAATTCCACTGGAAGTACGTGGACGACTCGACAGTAGGTATTACTGTCGATAACACCTCCCCTAACTATGACCCCCTACAAGACATCCTCGACCGTCTTCAAGCCTGGACCACAGACAATCATGTGACTATCAATCATGACAAGACAGTGGTCATGCACATCAACACTTCCGTTACCGACCTTCCTCCACCCACAGTCACAATTGGTCCTCATCCCCTTCAGCTTGTTGAGTCCACCAAACTTCTCGGAATCACTGTGGACAACAAACTGAACTGGAAGAAACATGTAACTACCACAGTCAGGACCGCCACTTACAAGTTGTTTATGCTAAGGCGGTTGAGATCCCTGGGGGCGCCGGAGAATAAGCTGAAGAGTATATATAACACCTTCATACTCCCTAAGCTCTCCTACGCCTCTCCCGCCTGGTCCTCCTCTCTAACCCTGACACAACAACGTCAATTAGAGAGAGTTCAGAGGAGGGCATGCAGGATCATTCTGGGAGGCACATATCCAGGGTACGAGGAAGCTCTCACCACCCTTAGCATACCTACACTTTCAACCCACCACTGCAACACACTCAAACAGTTTGCATCTAAGCTGCTTGTTCACCCACGACACAGAAACTTACTTCCACCAGACGCCCCTAGACCAACACGTGCAGCTCGTCATTTCAACACACTCCAACCAATAAGAGCAAGAACTGACAGATATAAAAATAGTCCTATCCCAACCATTGTTAATATTATTAATAATGTGTAATAACGGCCTGTCACACCATATATACGTGCCCACCTTTAATAATGTGTGCATAAGTGTGTGTGCGTGTGCGTATTAGAATATAATTATGTATGTATTTGCTTGAGTTTGTTTATGTATATGTGTATATTTGTATTTGTGTATATGTGTATCCATGCATGTACAGTATATGTGTATGTATGTGTGCGTATATGTGTATGTATGTATGCGTTATTTATGTATATATATATGTGTCTATAGTGTATACTGTTTGTGGTTCGAGCCCGGCTGAGAGTATCATGTAGGATACGAGAAGAGCATATATGCATGTAATGTGCATATATTTATGTATATGTATGTCTGTGTGTATGTGCTGTCAATGGTTCGAGCCCGGTTGAGAATATAAGGTATATAATATATATATGTACTGTACGTGTATTTATATGGTCATATGCACATATGTATGTAAATATACGTACATATGAGCTAGAACATATTGCTCACTAGCGCAACTTCTGATTATAAATCTATGCATAAGCATTATCTATTATTAAGTGTTCGCGTATCTTCATCCATGTATTTCCTACCTTAACAATAGAACGCCCAGCTTTTCCATATTTCCTTCTGTCAGTCACACACACATACACACCACACACCACAACACACACACACCACACACACACACACACAACACACCACCACACACACACACACACACACACACACACACAACACACACACACACACACACAACACACACACACACAAAACACACACACACTTACCGATGATTAACCTCCCATTGTAGTAGGCTGTACCTGACCCTACTGTACGGACTTGAATTGCTGCACCCTCTTTACCCTTCACCCTCTTTACCCTGACCCTACCAAAACAGTTTTTGTATGTATGTATGATTGTGTGCATACGTGAGCGTATGTGTATACAGACATGTGCACACTTACTGCATGTTCTATGTTCCTGATATGTATGTATATGTATGTGCGTACGTACGTGTATATACGTATGTTCTGTATATGAGTAAGTAAATATGTGTCTGTACTGATATCACTTACTCTCATGGTTATTTATGATAATTTGAATTCTGCACCTGCATCATATTGTATTTATTATTTTGTTTGTAAACTGAGCTACATTCATATCTGTACATCTCATGTTCATCCCACTAAATTGTAAAATGTATTTTCAGCTCATGAGGCTGCCATTCTTTAATAAACCGTTTATTATTATTATTATTATTATTATTATATACACACATACAGTATACCAACACACTATAATACACACACATATGTAGTATATACACATACAGTATACCAACACAATTATACACACAGATGTAGAGAACACACACACATACAGTATACCAACACACTATGATACACACATATCAGTAGTATACACACATAGAGAAGACAACACACTATTATACACACATATGTAGGATTACACAATACAGTATACCAACACACTATTATACACACATATGTAGAGATACACACATTACACGATACCAACACACTATTAGACACACACATATGTAGTATCTACACACATACAGTATACCAACACACTATTATACACACACATATGTAGTATACACACATACAGTATACCAACACACTATTATACACACACATATGTAGTATATACACACATACAGTATACCAACACACTATTATACACACATATGTCGGATACACACATAAAGACACCAACACACTATTATACACACATATGTAGTATAGACACACATACAGTATACCAACACACTAATACACACACATATGCAGTATACACACATACAGTATACCAACACACTATAATACACCCACCATTTGTAGTATATACACATAACAGATACCAACACACTATTATACACACATATGTAGTATATACACAAGACAGTATACCAACACGAGGAGACACACACATATGTAGGATATACACACATACAGGACACCAACACACTATTATACACACACATAGGTAGTATATACACACCCACAGTATACCAACACACTATTACCACACACCTATGTAGTATATACCACATACAGTATGCCAACACACTAGTATACACACACGTCTGTAGTATATACACACATACAGTATACCAACACACTATTATACACACAAATATGTATTATACACACATACAGTATACCAACCACTATTATACACACATATGTAGTATATACACACATACAGTATACCAACACACTATTAGACACACACATAGGGAGTATATACACACAGGCAGGAGACCAACACACTATTGTACACACACACATATGTAGTATCTACACACATACAGTATACCAACACACTATAATACACACACAGATGTAGTATATACACAAAGACAGTATACCAACACACGATATACACCACACATGTAGTATATACACACAGACAGTATAACAACACCCCGATTATACACACACATATGTAGTATATACACACATACAGGATACCAACAAACTATAATACACACACATATGTAGGTTATACAGACATACAGTCTACCAACACACTATTATACACACACATATGTAGTATATACACACAGGACAGGATACCAACACACTATTATACACACACATATGTAGTATATACACACATACAGTATACAACACTATTATACACACACATATGTAGTATATACACACATACAGTATACCAACACACTATTATACACACACATATGTAGTATAATTATACACACATACAGTATACCAACACACTATTATACACACACATATGTAGTATATACACACATACAGTATACCAACACACTATCTCTCTTGCTGTAAGTTAGACGGTAACCGCCGGTTATATATCAGAAAACTTTTTCAACCTGAACGGGGATTGAACCTGAGTCTGCTGGGTTGGTAGGCAGAGAAGTTGTCAACTGAGGTAGCGAGACACAAACTGTATCGTACACACACACACAAACACACACACATGGTAACTTATGTACACACTTACGGTAATATCTGAACACATACTAGTGTGTTCACAAAGTCTACACACACATACATACATGGTTTATTCACACACATGACAGTCTATACATACATACACACATGGTGACCTACACACATATCTTCACACCCCCTTGGTACATACACGGCAGTCCACACATGCATACAATGTCCCCTGCACACATACCTTCAGACCCACATAGTACACACACACACACACACACACATCCACCCACACACACATGAAAGCCTACACACATATCTCGACACCCAAATGAAAGCGACACTGACATAAAAATACACACACACACACACACACACTTGCACAGTGCTATATATGAATGGAATTAACATTATCGCGATTGAATCTATTAACAAAGAAATACGCGTCACCGAAAAGATGGTCGGTGCTAAAAAAAATCACACCACACAAAAGATATATATATTATAATAATTATATATACTTATAGTATATAATATATATATATAATTATGTATTATAGATATCATGCTATCTATCTATCTATCTATTTGCATGACGCCGTGATCCTCCGAAGTTTCGGTTTTGGGTTGGTCCAGCGAACGCGAACCGCACTTAAAACCCCATGCACCTCGTGTCCCCACGTCGAGTCGACGCATCGGACCGCCTCCCCTCCAAAAGCCCAGCACCACCTCTCGTTCATGATATCTTCCTCACTCACCCTCCTAGCCACACTCATATTATCGCTGGATCTACCTCTCCCACAGGACAGACGAGAGTAACTCTGTACCCTCCACCTCCAGACAGCTATCATCCACCATCTTAGTCATTCTCTCGCTTTCCATACGTTCCATATGGAATTCCCCGAACCATCTCAAAGTTGTTCCTTTTCACACTGTTCCAGGCACATAATACCTCCACAACCACACCTCCTTCTTACTTCCTCATTAGTCTGTCTATCCCTCCATGTAACTCCGCACGCACTCCTTAAGTAATTCATTTCCACTGCTCTCACTCTTGGTTCTGAGTCTCTCAAACAACGTCCATGCTTCGCTTCCGTAAGTCAGTGTCGGGATTACCACACTGTCATGCAAGGACTTCTTCACTTCCATACTGACCACCCTATTTCTTGTTACTGCTTTTAGCGTTCCTACAACCCTCTTCCCCTGTTGTACCCTCTCCCGCACCTCTTCATCCATAGTCCCATCTTTACTCAACACTCTGCCCAGATACTTAAAAGAGTTGACGATCTCCATAGCCTGACCGTTCAGCTTCACCTCACACTCTGTGACTTCACCCCTTTCGAAGACCAGAACCTTGCTCTTCCCCGTATTTACCTTCAAATTCCGTTTTTCGCACACGTTCCAAACTCATTTACCAGACCCTGCAACTCCCATTCATTTTCAGTCATCAGAACTGTATCATGCCCAAACAGCAGTATTGGTAGATTCCACTCAATTCCCTCCCTTATCTGCGATACACCAACTTCCTCTGCTCTTTATAGTATTTCTTTCATAACTCCATCCATATATACAGTAAACAACCACGGGGAATCACACACCCCTGTTTCAAACCAACATTCAGGTCAAAGAACTCGCTCTGCTCACTCTCCACACGTACTGCCGCCTTGGCACCCTCATACATGCTCTTCACAGCTTTCAGCAACTTGCCCTCTACTCCGTATATTCTAAGTACTTTCCACAAACCTTCTCTATCCACTCTGTCATAGGCCTTCTCCAAGTCCATAAAGGCAACATACACCTTTTGTTTCTTCTCCAGATACTTCTCCACAACACCATTCAGGGTAAAAATCTGATCTCCACAAACTCTTCCCTTCCTAACAATCCTCCTCTGCTCGTCGCCTATTACCATTGTCTGTTCTTCTTCTCGTTCTCACTCTCACATCTCTCAATTCACTACCCTACTGTATACCTTCCCTACTACGCTTAGTGAAGACATATCCTCTCCTATCGGTGGTTACCACCACACTCCCTCTTTCCCCTGTTTGGCACTTATAATAGGGAGGAACGTATCTTGATGCACAGTCTTCCGAGTCATATCGGGGATGCACTCCCCATTCTCCCATGCTACGTTTGCACCATCTTGTATCCATTGTACCACAGTGTCCATAGTCACTATCGTCACCGACCATACCTCAACAGTTTCCCCACACACTCCAATCTGTTCCTGGTGCTTTCACCCAACCTTTTCCACTCTTTTCATGGCTTCCCACACTTCTGACCTCCTGATCCCCACCTCCTACTCCCCTCTTCTCTTCTTCTCTAGCCCTCCCATACCATATCCAGCTATGTTTGCTGGCATCTTCATTCCTTGCATTTTACGCAACATATTCACGCGACTGAAGTGCATCCCTCCATCTTCTTCGACTCTCTCTTGCTTTCTTCTAGTCTAGATATTCATCCCCATTCTGTATCTTTCACACCCTTACTCGTTTCTCCCTTGCTACCTTCCCCTAACTTTCTTGACTTCTTTCCAGAACAGTTTCTGTACTCTCTCTCCTCCATTTTACACTCAGATTCCTTCCAAATTCCTCATCGACTTTCTTCTCTTCCGTTCCTTTCACTTACTCTCTTCACCACCCCTCTTACTCTCCACGTCCCCTCGCCTCGTTGCTGTCTCTCGGAATCCTTCATTCCCTCTACTACCCAACCCCACTCTATATGCTTTCTTCTTTTCTTCAAACAGCTATTCTTACCTCTTCTGTCCACCATGCTGTACCTTTCACTCCCCTCCCTCTTCCTCCTCCCTCCACACCCCTCCATCACATGCTGCACAGATCTCATCCTTAAACACCTTTCTCATCTCCTCCTCTCCATAACTTCCAGGAGGAACCCACCTAGTCGTCTTTCCACTGCCTCTCCTGTACTCCTCCCGTGACAATCATCCTCCTCCCTCCACCTCTCCACCCGCCTCACCCTTCCCCCCTCCTCTCGCCTTCCTCCCGCTCTCCTCACCCACTTCTTTTGTATCCTAACCTTAGCTAACCACTACACAATGATCAGACAGACCCCCTCCAATACCCCTATCCACCCTAGCATCCATCACAGATTTTCTTCCATATGTTCGTTCATCCACACTGACATAATCAATCAATGACTTTCGTTCCACCACTGTCTTGATCTTTCATCGTCAACATCCGTTTCCACGTGCCCTGTGGATCATTCTGTTTCGGAAGAAGGTGTTGGCTATCCACAGCCTCCTCCCCCACATAAAAACGTCCACAAGTGCACTACCATTCCCTTCCACACGCTGATGGTACCATCCCCACCCTCCCACCACTCCCTCAACTTTCCGATCCCCCACCTTACCATTCATATCCCCAATCAGAAATATTCTGTCTGTTCATTGTCAAACTTCTCCAGGCACGCCTCCACATTCATCCAGAACTCCTCTTTCTTTCTTTCAAGTATATCCTCTGTCGGGGCATACACGCATACAATCACCCACGTTTGTATTCCTACTTTCATTCTCACCCACACAATCCTTGAACCCACAGACCCATACCTCCCCTTAAGTAAATAGAACATAATTCAGTAAATACAAGAAATGGAAAGGTAAATAAAAGTAAATAAAAGTAAAATAAATAAATATAAGTAAATTAAATGGTAAATTAAAGTAAATAGAAGTAAATCATAGTAAATTAAAGTAAGTAGCAAATATTACAGTAAATACAAGAAATTAAAAGGTAAATCAACGTAAATATAAGTAAATTGAAAGGTAAATCAACGTAAATAAAGTAAATAAAAAGTAAAACAAGTAAATATAAGTAAATAAAATGGTAAATAAAGTACATGGAAGTAAACAAAATGGTAAAATAAAGTAAATAAAAGTAAATACATATATTTAAGTAAATAGCAACTAAAAAAAAGTATATATAAATATATTTAAGTATAGAGGAACCAAAAAAGTATATATAAATATATTTAAGTATACAGAAACTAAACAAAGTAACTATAAGAAAGGGAAAGCGGCGGAGGAAGGAGCAGGACAATCAAGGTAGCGATATGAGGAGGAAGTGAATTAAGGAGGGAAAAACCATCTGTCAGAGAGGTAATGGACGCATATGGTAATGTGGGGGGAAGAGAAAGGGAAGGAGTGTGGACGGGTGGGTGGAAAGGGGAAGGGGGAGGGGGAAATGTGGTAGGAGTAGGTAGTATGACTGAGGAAGAGAAGGCAAGAGGAAGGGTGGATAGCAAAAATGTGTTGGGGGGGGGGATTAAGGGTGGAGGACGAGGAAGGAATGACCGAGTAAGGGTATAGAAGCAATGTGGTGGGGGGGGGATGCGATGGTAGGAGTACGAGGAAGGAAGGAAGAGGAAGGGAGATAGAAGAAAGTTGTGGTGGGGATAGGAGTGGAGGAGACGGGATGAATGAGGAAAGAGGAAGCGTTAATATAATACATTTTGTGTTTTTTTTTTTTTAGTGCTTTAAGGATTACGGAGTCAAGACAGGGGGTATAGATCTTAATGGGGGATGACCAAATGGGGTTTGGGTGGTTCGTTTATGTTCTGCGTTCCTTCGTAAATGATTTTTTATACTATCTTTTCGTTTTTGTTCGTCTTCACGCTCGTACCAGGGTCTTCTTTTGCTCATCGATGTTGTTAGCATTTTCTTCTATAACTTTTTCCTCATTTATGTTTTTTCGCCTCTCCCCCTGTGGTCTCTTTGTATTCGCTCTCTGCTACTTGTTTCTTTCTCTCGTTTTTTTGGTGTTCTTTTTATGTCAGTCTATCTTAGACTTTGCGGGCTCTGATAGTGTTTTCCCTTGACTCTCGGCTTATCACCTCCCAATGTCGTATATAAGGTAGACCAGATAAGAAAATTAATGCTGATAAAATATAGACTACCATATGTTTAATTAATACTCAAGCTAGGATAATTGAGGAGATAGAATAGAGCATAGCGAGAGGATGAACAGAGAGACCCAAGTAGTTTGCAGGCAAAGAGAAGAGAGAAAAATGTGGGAGGCTAGAGGAGAGAGTAGACAAAGAGGATAGAAGCTATAGTCTATTCGCTGTAAGTAGGCGAAAAATCATGACCTCTATCCTCTGTAACTCAAAAAGGGCTAGAGCAAATTGGCTGTACATTTCCACATATATTCCTTGACTGACTCTTCCCAAATGGTAGATATATTAGCTCGATTACTCTAGTCCTTTTTGATTTACAGAGGTTAGAGGTCATGATTTCTGGCCTACTTACAGACTATAGGGTAAGGGAGGAAGAGGAGAATTGGAGGGGAGGAGAAGATGGTAGAAGAGGAAAATATATTAATCTTATTCATTAATTTCACGTCCAACTCCCAATGAAATTAATGAAAGCATGTGTTCCTACCGGGATTCGAACCTGAGGGAGAACTGGAAAGGGGAGAATAAAAAAAGGTTAGGAGAGGATAAAAGAAAGGGAAGAGAGGACCAGAGAGAGAGAGAGAGAGAGAACAATATATATATATATTCTATATTTTATTAATTTCACCACAACACCAAACACCCCCAATGAAATCAATTAAAGTATATTATGTGATCCACCGGGATTCGAACCTGGGTTATCACACACAGATTTTTGCCACCTTAACTATTGTATTATTTGTTTTGTTCAACCTCGGGACTGTAGGCTGTTCAGTAGCCTATAACTCTTACGAGGCCCTGCGATAATCAATTGAAGCTTCGAGATATTGGGTGCTTCATGTGTGTCGCAGCACTAGATGGTCACAGTGGAGCTAATATGACCCATCAACATATAGCGCACTAAATGTCCTTCCATATTCCATAATTGCGAGTGTGACAAGGGGGAATATTTCATCACTTTCCATGGGCGCTGTGGTATGCAGGTAGTCTCATCTGGAACTATCTTAACTATCCCACATAACCAGAAGCAGGCGAATGAAACAAATAACCCTCTTTATCATATTTCCATACTTCCCTTAGCTCGCTCTCGCTCTCTCTCTCTCTCTCTCTCTCACACACACACACTCTCTCTCTCTCTCACTCTCCCCCTCACTCTCTCGCACACTCTCACTCTAATACCCACGCCACTCACTTTCGGAAAACTGTAGCCTCAGAGGAGAGTTAATGCTAGGAATTTGCTTCAACTTATTCTTTGCAAAAATCGCCCTGGAGAGTTTGGATCTCAAGGCTAAAATTTAGGTAGATATCTGTAGGTAGGTCAGTGGGTAGGGTAGGTAGGTAGGTCAGTCGGTACGGTAGGGTAGGTAGGTAGGTGAGTAGGTAGGTATCGTAGGTAGGTAGGTATCGTAGGGCAGGTAGGTAGGTAGGTAGGTATGTGGTAGTAGGTAGGTAGTCTGGGGTAGTAGTAGGTAGGTAGGTAGTTAGGAGTAGTAGGTCGGTAGGCTGTAGGTAGGTAGTATTAGGTAGGTAGGTAGGTAAGAGGGTGGGTAGGTAGGTAGGTAGGTATAGGTAGGTAGGTAGGTAGGTAGGTAGTTAGGTCGGTAGGTAGGTATGATAGGTAAGGTAGTTAGGTAGGTAGGTAGTAGTGGTCGGTGTATGTAGGTATAGTGGAGGTAGGTAGGTAGGTAGGTAGTTAGGTATGTAGGTAGGATGGTAGAGGTAGGTAGGTAGGTCGGTAGGTAGGTAGGTAGGTAGGTCGGTAGTGTATTAGGATCCCTCGTAGTTAGGTAGGTCAGGTAGCGGTCGGTAGGTAGGAGGTAGGTAGGGGGTATGTAGGTATGTAGGTAGGTAGGTAGGTATAGATAGGTATTTCTGTGTTCTTAGGTAGGTAGCGTAGTATGTAAGGTAGTATGTATGTAGTATGGTAGGTAGGTACTGTAGGTAGGTAGGTAGGTATGTAGGTAGGTAAGTAGGTAGTTAAGTAGGTAGGTAGGTATGTAAGTAGGTAGTTAGGTAGTAGTAGGTAGGTAGGTAGTAGGTAGTAGGTAGGTAGGTTGAGGTAGGGTATGTATGTATGTATTAGGTAGGTAGGTAGGTAGGTAGGTATGTAGTAAGGTGGTAGGTAGGTAGGTAGGGCAGGTAGGTAGGTTATGTAGTCGGTAGGTAGGTAGGTTAGGTATGTAGGTAGGTAGATTTAGGTAGGTAGGTAGGTAGTAGGTAGGTAGTAGGTTAGGTATGTAGGTATTTTAAGGGTAGGTAGGTAGTGGGTAGTAGGTAGTATATGGAGGTAGGTAGGTAGGTAGGTAGGTAGGTAGGTAGGTAGGTAGGTAGGTAGAAAGGGTTTCATAACAGTAAAGAAACATATATTTATTTATTTATTACTATTATTATTATTATTATTATTATTATTATTATTTTATTTATTTATTTATTTATTTTAGTTTTTTGCCAGACGACGTATTTCTCGAGAAGGGGTTGCCATGAACATTAGGCGTTCGTCACGAATCGCTAGGTTAAGTTGCCCGGGCTTGACATCTACCAATAACATTTTGACAGTGCGGGCTCGATCCGCCGACCTTTTGATCAGCACCCGGGTGTTCGATTAATCACGTATCTCCAAGGAACGTTCTAAATATTAAATACCGAACCTGACAGCTCGGACAGGTGAACAAATACACAATGTTCCAGCCCAATTGGCATTCAATCTCCGACATACAACAAATCTGGCTTTAACCCACTCCGACATATGACGCGATTTTGAGCCTATTGGGGATACTTTAAAGCCTTTGTTAACATCAGGGGTATTTAGAAACCATTAGTTTAGTTACTTCAACCTCTGCAGTTGTCTTTGAGTTAGCTGTGTTGAGCCTATTAGGGATACTTTAAAGCCTTTGTTACCATCAGGGGTATTTAGAAACCTTTAGTTTAGTTTACTTCAACCTCTGCAGTTGTCTTTGAGTTCGCTGTGTTTGAGCCTTAATAGGATACTTTAAAGCCTTTGGTTACCATCTGGGTATTTAGGAAACCTTTAGTTTAGTTACTTAAACCTCTGCAGTTGTCTTTGCGTTAGCTGTGTTGAGCATATTAGGATACTTTACAGCCTTTGTTACCAATCAGGAGTATTTATAAACCTTAGTTCTTAGTTACTTCCACCTCTTCAGTTTTTCTTTGAGTTTTAGCTGGTTGCTGCCTATTAGGGATACTTTAAAGCCTTTGTTACCATCAGGGGTAGTTAGAAACCATTTAGTTTTAGTTACTTCAACCTCTGCAGTTGTCTTTGAGTTAGCTGTGTTGAGCCCTCTTAGGGATACTTTAAAGCCTTTTTTACCATCAGGGGTATTTAGAAAACCATTAGTTTAGTTACTTTTCAACCTCTGCAGTTGTCTTTGAGTTAGCTGTGTTTAGCCTATTAGGGATACTTGAAAGCCTTTGTTACCATCAGGGGTCATTTAAGCAACCATTAGTTTAGTTACTTCAACCTCTGCAGTTGTCTTTGAGTTAGCTGTGGGCAAAAAACTAAATTTGGAGAGGTAATTATAAGAGTGAGAGAACTCTATTTCCTATTGCTAATCTGGCAACCTCTGCGTTATAAATGCGTGAAAGGGTTAATACAGCTATAATGTGTACTAGCCCCTTCTGTACCGGCGACGTCTAATATAAACACCATATGAGGAGGAGCACTTTATTGACAACGTTTCGCAGATAGCTTCTTCAGGTCAGCTATCTGCGAAACGTTGTCAATAAAGTGTTTTCAAGTACCGCTCAACATTCATAAAGTGTTTTCAAGTACCGCTCAACATTCATAAAGTGTTTTCAAGTACCGCTCAACATTCATAAAGTGTTTTCAAGTACCGCTCAACATTCATAAAGTGTTTTCAAGTACCGCTCAACATTCATAGTGTTTTCAAGTACCGCTCAACATTCATAAAGTGTTTTCAAGTACCGCTCAACATTCATAAAGTGTTTTCAAGTACCGCTCAACATTCATAAAGTGTTTTCAAGTACTGCTCAACATTCATAGTGTTTTCAAGTACCGCTCAACATTTATAAAGTGTTTTCAAGTACTGCTCAACATTCATAGTGTTTTCAAGTACCGCTCAACATTCTAAGATGTTTTGCAAGTACCCAGCTCAACATTCATAGTGTTTTCAAGTACCGCTCAACATTTATAAAGTGTTTTCAAGTACCGCCCAACATTCCTAAAGATGTTTTTCAAGTACTGCTCAACATTCATAGTGTTTTCAAGTACCGCTCAACATTCATAAAGTGTTTTCAAGTACCGCTCAACATTCATTCCCACTGTTCCCACCGCGAGCTTTTGCATAACTCTTGCATACCAATGTTCCGTACACATGCACACAGGTGGGGTACAACATTTATATTCCTCTGTCCCTCCGCGTCGGCTAAGTTTATACTGGAGATCAAAGCTTTCTCCACTCGGGAGGCATTAAGGGGAGATTTCCACTTGAGGGATTTTTTTCTTGACCCCTTTCTCCCTCATGTTTAGCCCCATTGCTTTTGATATTATACAATCGTTTGCCACCACTATAGTTTAGCGATTTTAAAAACCTTCAAACCACCCATATTAATACCTTTCGTGCAATTCAGGTGTCCGTTTTATCCCTGTCGAGCGATAGCGAGCCTGTAATTTAAGAGGAACCGGCCTTCGGCCGGGACATTTTTCTACCGAAAAATTTACAAATTTATCTTGAAAGGGGCTCAAGGGAGTGTAATTTTAAGCTTGATGGAGGTCTAGGGAACAAACTAAATACCTTGGGTAGTGCTTGCTTTTTGGTCTATATATTTATTGACTTATTTATTTATAGATTCTTGAGTTTCTTCTCTAGCCTTCCATCAAGCTTAGAAAAACACACCCTAGACCCCCTTTCAAGATAAATGTGTACATTTTTCGGTAGAAAAATGTCCCGGCCAAAAACCGGTTCCTTCAAAAATTAGAGGCTCGCTCTCGCTCGCCAGGAAAAAATTGACACCTAAAAGGCACGAAAGGTCTTAATATTGACACAAAAATGAGGCGAAAGGTCTCAAAATCGCCAAACTAACGGAACGAATGCCTTAAAACCTCAACACAAATATTCTAAACATGAGGG